>RJWT010000442.1:0-68254 GCA_004365215.1 Cuniculus paca
TAATTTCCAGGTTCCAGTCTGGGTCTGTTACATAAAGAAACCAGGAGAGCTGACAGAGTACATAGTAGTCTAGAAGCTGGCAGGCTTAATGTCAGAGACGAGCCAGTGTTTGGGTTAAAGTCTAAATGTAGGAAAACACCGGTGTTGCAGGTTAATAAGTCAAGTGGAAAAAGGGCTCTTTCTCATTCTTTTTGACTCACTTTGATATTCAGTTGATTAGATCAGTCCCATCCACAATGGAGAAGAACTTGCTTTATTCAGTCTATTTAATTCAATGTCAGTCTTAACCAGAACCATCACAGGCAAACCTGAAACAATGCTTGACTGAATGTCTGGGTACTCAGGGGCCCAGGCAAGCTGGAACATAAAATTGGCATCTGCACAGAAAGAGGTTTTCTTCTCATCTCTGTTCCCTGTCAGTAAGACAGAGCCTTCATCAATGATATAACAATTTAAGAATATGTTATTCAAATGCTTTAAAAGTGAAGCCTTAAGCAATAAAGTCATTCCTTAAAATTTATAATTTCCTATCACAGTCAAAATATTTTTTGAAATTTGAATTGCATTTTTCCTGGAAGTAAGGAACACTCTCTCAAAGTAATTTTGGTATTATTTCCATTGATAATGTATACCTTTTTGGCATTAATCTGTTAATATTAAATTTAAAAATTAATCACTTTTAAGGTTGTTAAATATAAGGGAATAATAAATAACTTGATTACTTGCAAATATAAAGATTTTTTACCATATTTTCATAGAAAATGTATGTAGAGAAGATATATATGATTTTGCATCAGAGTATTTTTATAATAAATATTATAATCAATATGTTTATCTTTGTGTCATTATAGCTTAAATTAAGAGAAAATTTCCTTCAGTATGTACAAACTTAAAACTAGTGAAACAGCCATCTGTTCAAGACTTTGTTGTGTGCAAATAAATATAGAGTATAAAATAGAAATCTACTAGAAATTATTTTCAAACTCTTTCTTAGATTCTACTTGATATGTTGCTGTTCCATCATATATCAAATGACCCTTTATATTTCATCTGATGAAAGCCATTTACCAAAATAAAATCATATATACAAACCCAGTCATGGCCACTACAGCTACTCCAATGGAGGGAGAGAACAATGTATTAATATTCCACACTCTGCAATAAATTATATATAATAAATTATTGGGGCCAAAAGCCAAATGAAAATTTGAATAAAAGATAAAAAAATGGAAGACAGTTCATCCCAAACTTGAGATATTTTAATTCATCAAGTTTGAGGCCCCACCCGGATTCTTCATTCCAATATTTTTCCCTTGAGGATTGGTGAAAGAACAGTGCTCACTAAGGAAACTTAGATCATAAATTCTAAAGACTATGCCCAAAGTACCTTCAATGGTTGCGTTTCGCATATTTCACATTAGGAATTTTGATTGTTGAATTTTTGCTTCATTGGAGGAAAATGAAACATGAAAACATGTTATGGCTTGGATCTGGATGTCTCCCCTCAAAGCCTCCTGTGCTCACAGGTGGGACTTTTTGGGGCTGGCTGGATGTAGGGCATGTGATAATCTGAGTGAGTGTGTGTGATACTAAATTAGTCCACTGATTGGAGTTAGCATAGTTCTGAGTGTGGATAAGGGGAAAACTTAACCTGGTTATGGGTGGCACCACCCCAAATGTGTTCAGTCCCGATGAGATAACAGGAAGGCTTGCTCCACTGCTGCTTCTGCTGCTGGCCGCTTTGCTGCCTTCTGCCTGCTGTGCCGTGGACTGTTTCTCCTCTGCAACGTCCTTCTGCCATGCCAGCTCACCTTGGAGCTAGCCAACTGAGGACAGAAACCTCTGGACTGTGACCTGAGATAGGCCTTTCCCTCTTCAACTTTGGAGGTAAATATAGCCCTGTATTTTTTTCAGCAACTAAGTAACTATGACAAAAAAGAAACTAAGACAACATATATTACTGAATGCTGGAAATTCAATTGTTAAGAATGTTTTGGTTAACTAATCCTGTTAGAAATGACATAGCTAGGGCATTATTGTAAGTTCTCTTACGTGATAATAAGGTAACCCACACTTGAAGATTTTTGAATATTGAAAAAAGTTTTGTACCTCCCAGAAAATAACCAAATTAAAGCTTTACACTGAATCAGTATAAATTCAATTCATGTCTTCAGATGTATATGGAAGACAAAAACATAAATCTCAAATCTGACAAACTCTGCCTTGTTTCCTGTGATAATGAAGCAAAGCTTCTGATTTCTGTTCTGGGAAACTCAAGTGACTTGTGCACTGGGTGTTTTGTCTTGTGCCTTCTTTCCTTCAGGGTTATGATCACAACTCTTCCACTGACAGGTGGTCTTGCTTCACTGGCCTCCCACATGGACCACACAGCATCCAAGACGGCTCCTTCCATCCTGAAGCTGGGGTTCCAATGTATTTTAAACATTCATTTCAAATATTAAAATATTAAGTGTTCACAATAAGTTTCAATAAGTAACTAAAGAAGAAAGAAGAAAAAAACTAACCAATAAAATTGTTCTCACTCCTAAAATAGTTGGTTTTAGTTAAATTTATTTTTAGGTGATATATTGTTATACACAATAGTAGGATACTGTGTGATGTTTACATGCGTGTGTACATTTCCCAATATTTAAACGAAGATAAAAATATCTTCTAAAAAATTTATGTACTGTACATGTCAAAAAGCTATAAGAAATGATATAAACATCATTGATTTTCATCTATTCATTCTGGAGTAGTGTACCATATTCTAAGGTATTATAAAGCACAATTTTCTCCAGATTTAGAAAAAACAGGAGTTGGAAAACAAAGAAAGTGAAATGAAGAATAGTAAGTACATTTATTCTTATTCTCCATGGAAAAAATAATAATACAAATAAGATTTGATTGACTATTGTTCTACAAATCATCACATCTGGCTTATTTTAGTTCAAAAAGAAGGATTATTGCATATGTGACGTGTATATCTATTCCTCTTCTTAAGCAAGGGCATACAAAACACATTGGGCTCCCCTTTGCCTCATTTCATCTTTAGCATACAAATGTTCAGTTGTTTTCAATCATCTCTGCTGCAGGATTTTATATTCTTTTTGTCGTCTAATGATGATGAGAAATGGTTCCATGACTTTTATAGCCTTGTGTTCTGGTCAGCTGGCTTCTCTGATCCTACCGCCCCTTCCCATGAAGCCATCACTCTGCATACGTAGTAATAAATTTAATACAATGTGCTATCTGGACATGAGGGAGACTAAACACTGAATTATTTAACACTCGCTGACCCCTAACTTTCCCAGAAAAGCAGGCTATCATAACTATAAATGATACATGAAGAGTATTAAGGTATATGCAACCCAGGTTATAACTTTTTACAGTTTAAATTGCTACATCAATTAAGCAATGTAAGTGGATCACAAAATTTTACACAACATTCATTATTTAAGTATTCCCCTACTCAGTAGTACAAGCCACGACATGAGGTGTTTTCCAGAGAAGTCCTAGCCCAGTTACGCACTGTCACCCTTTTCCTGTATCATTGCCGCACTGCTGAGTCTTAATTACTCTCAGGATCAACACTGATGGCCTTTCAGCCATTTACAGAAAGCATTAGAATGTCACTCTATCATATAAAAAAATCATTTTGTACTTTGTTTTAAAATCATCAGTTATCAGCTAAAGAGGAAAGATCTGCCTCACCAAGAAGGAGACCAGGGCCTTTATACTGTGACATGTGTGATCATGTGTGACCTGAAGATCATTATGGTATTTTTGGAAATACTCAGGCAGTTTCACTAAAGTTATGAAAAAATCCCCTAACTGCTGCTAATAAAGATATCATCTAACTGAAGTTTGACTCTGTTCAACGTTATTTTTCCTCTCCCCTTAAACGCTATCTACCTGTAATGGACATAACCACTTAACAAACACACTAGTGCAACTGCCTTTAATATAATTACTAATAAGAGATTGTGTAGATTTTAAAGTTCCCCAAAAATTTGTCAAAAAGTCACTTCTTGAAGGGACACACCAATATGACATGTAGGAAAGGATTCGAGTTGGAGATATTAGTATGAAATCAATATTTCTAAAAAAAATATATATATATAAATGAATACTCATGTTATGAGTCATATGTAGTATGTTTTATAGATTTTGAAAGTTTTATATTTTCACATAGGTATGTACTAGTGAATATACTTCCTAGCTCTGGCTATGTAAGGTCAATCAGCAAACAGCATATTATCAGTGAGTACAGCCAGGTCCTTAGCTTGATCCCTAATATCATTTTTCATTAATGAGAATCAAGGTTCTTTTGAGAAATGACTGATCCCAAGACTAGGGGATGGTAGATACAATATGAACTTGAGCATTTTATTATTCTACCAAATAGTTATTTAAAACACACGTATTACAAGGATGCAAAACTCCACCTTCTGTTTGTGACTATTGGCCAATACAGGAACCATTTGAACATTCAAGTAATTAGGAAAAATGGTTATGTTATAATTTACAAAAATAAGAACTCAAATATCCATGCCTATAAAACTGGATGACTAGATGGGTACATGGATCGATAAATGGATGCATGGGTTGCATCTATTGCTTACAATAGAATGCAGAGAAGGAAATAGTAAACGTGGAGGAGATACTAAAATTGGTAAATCATTATTTTGCAGTTATTATAGCAACACTGAATCAGGGAAAAAAACATCAATAGATGATAAATCTATGGGAAAATTTTGATGAGAGCAAATTTTCATGGACTCAAGAGTGTGACTTAAGCACCGCTTACTAGTTGCAGTTCAGTGGGAAAGAAAAGTACCACTAAATATGCAGCAATCAGACAAAAACTTGACCAGTCATTTAATATTTTGATCAGCTACATGATACTTTTGAGACACCATCCTGAATGCATAATACCAACCTAATCATGAAAAGACATGGGGAAATATAGAATGATAAATATCTTATATAAAAACAAAGATTTGGTACAATAATATCTTCATAAATGTCAATTTCATGAAAGACAGAAGAAGTGAATAAAAGTGTTTCCGAGTAAAAGGGAGTTTAACAGATGAAATTAGTGAAAATAGTATCTCCCTCTACTGACTTCAATGGCAATTTCACAATGGAATTAGAAAAATGATATCAAGGACATACAGATATTATAAGAGGAACTGTAAATCCTGAAACATGAAGAGAGAGTTATCTGAAAGTGTGAATGTATCCAAATAAATTTTTGGAGCTGATCACTGTATTGTGGTAAATGGAGAACATAGCTATTTTCACGTATGCAGAAATAAGTGATGGAAAGGTTATACAGTAGCATAATTGCAAATAGCTAGAATTGTAGCAGATGTAGAGATATAAAGAGACCAAACGCTTTAAAGACAAAAGAGTCAAATGCAGAGACAAATTAGGGCAAAGAGTATACAGGTATTCTGCTCTAATTTTTATTTTAGTTTTAAAGTTTGGAATTATTTCCAAAACACATTTATATTTCACTTCTTTGAACAAGAAAAAATGTAATTATATAATCAAAAGATTCCTTTTCTTAAAAATGCCACTTATATCACCTAGAAACTTACAGAAAGCCAGTTAGAATCCATTGAAAAGAATAAATACATTCCCTATTCTTTGGTAAAACCTTCATCTAGGTTTGCACCTCAATTCAGACATTTTCTCATGTTTTTCTCTTTACAAAGCTATCTGAACTATCAAAGTTAAAGTTGAGGGTTTGTAAAATGGGAATAATGCTCCCTTCAAGAGTATTTTGATAACAAACTGGGCATGCTGTAAACCCAGCACTTGAAGGCTGAATCTGGAGGATCCCCACAAGTTCAAGACAATCTGGGATACATAGCAAGACTCTGTCTCAGCAAACAATATAAAAGTATTTTGGAAACATACAAATGAAATATTGTATATGATGAATACTGACTATGCCTTGCACATTGTAGTCTTTACTTTGTCATTCTTTTCTCTTATTTTTCCTTTAAAAAAAGTGACAATATTCTAGTTTTACTTTGGTTTTAACTATATAATACCCCAAGCTAATAAACCGACATTGAAAGGAGAAACTTGCTTTTCAATAAAATTAAGTTTTATTCATTAAAAAAGAGCAACAGCAAGATTTCCAAAAAATTTTACGTGAAATTAGATTTGATCAAGGAAACACAAAAAGAGAGTAATGTTTTTCTTTAAAATTCAGATGGACTCTGCACTCAGGTTGCTCCATAGTGTTTCTGACACTTCATCCACTCAAAAATACAAAACCTAAAAATCATAATAATGCAAGGTGGTACGATTCATGGAAAAAAAGACAAATGGATAAATCCAAGAAAAGACCTTGTCTCTACCTTAAAATGGAGGTTTGTTAACTTACAGATAGACTAATTTTAAGTTGTAATGAAATTTATAAAATACAAACATATATACTTTTGATGATTCTCACCTTAACTATATTTCTAAATTAACCCGTGACCTGATCTTGTCTAATAAGTTGACCTATATAACTCCCAACTGGCAAAACAGAATGAGACAAGCAGTCTCATATACTTTGTGAGTATAAATTACTGGAAGGTTTATGGAAAAAATTATTTTAAAAATTAATATATTTTGGATTACCTCTGGGAAACTATCCTAAAGAAACCTTTTTTTTTTTTAATTTAGGAAAATACCTTTATAGCAAACCATTCAAAATCATGTTTCCTTTTTTATTGCTGTGACAAAATACTTGAGAAAATCAATTTAAAGAAAAATGTATTTCATCCAGAGTTTTCGGCCCACAGTCCCTTGGCTCCATTCTCGCTAGGCCTGTGCTCACGCAGAGCAGCACAGGGGCAGCACAATGTGAGGTGAGCAGACCTGCTCCCCTCATGGCAGCCAGGAAGTGGGGAAGTACGGAGGCCAGGAGGGGCCAGATGCACTCTTCAGGGACATATCCCAAAGAAAGACTCTACCAATGAGGCCCTACTTCCCAACTTTCTTCCAACCACAATACCCCCATCAGCTGGACATGCTTTCGGTGAAGCAGGCGTTGAAGATTTCCAACATAACAAACCAATTACTTATGTAATTTAGAATACATTTCTGGAATTAAAAAATGTTGGTGGCCTGACACAGTCATATGTTCAATAACGCATCCATATAACAAAATTAGATGCAGTTATAAATTGAAGGGTATAGAAAAATGACCTAAAATACTGTAAAAATGATAAGAATGCTATAGTTTTGGATATAACATATGATTTCAATACAACATTTTTTGAATCAGGACAAAGTGAGCTCTAACCTATTTCATACTAAAGTAGTCTGAAAAGGATCTATAACATTACTAAATGGATGACTAGGTATTTTTCTAAATTTTCTTCAATTTGGAAAATTTTACATGGTAAAACTTGAGAGTGAAGCACTTTTTGAAGTTAAAAACCATATTCCCTATAAGACCTGGTCTCTGTAGATACAGACAATTGCTAGAACGAAATAGAATATTTAATGAACATTCATATCAAGAACAAGAGGTAGAGAGTAAAATCAATGAAAGTAGAATTAAGATATATTCTATGATGAATATATCTTTTATGTAAATCTGAAATAAATATCTGTTTTCTCTTCTGCTAAATTTCTCTTTTGAATGTTGACAGAATGACCTCTGTGATTCTTCAGTAACAACAGATCATGACTCTAAAACATTATCTCCCCATTCATAAACTACCCCCAGATTTGCCTTTGCACAAATAACATCTCCTAGTTCATTGCAACGAGGCCATGCGGAGGTAGAGTCCTGTGTCCTGTGACGATCTTGGTCACATAACCTTTTCTCCTGCTGTCAAAATTCCTCCTTTGAATTCCTTGGTCTCAGTTTTGAGAGGCTGTTACTTTCATGGGAAGCAGAATTACTTTTTTACAATCAGGTGTTTAAACTCTGAGAAATTATCCTTTCGACGTCAGTTTTCCTAATTTTATCATCACCGGTTTATTTTGTTTTGCTTCCCTTGAGCCACTGGGGCTTACTTCCCTTCTTGTTTAAACTGCTTTGCATTCCGGCCATTAACTGGTGAGTGTTGAGAACGTGGCATGTGTTTCACATAAAGTCTGGCTTCCTCTGGTGTTATATGACGAGCTCTTTGCACGCCGAAGTCAAGGCGCATGGACTCTGTCTAAAACAGCACAATCTGAGCTAACATAAATTTACAGTGGCCCAGGTTACAGCATGAGCGAGAACTCTAATACCTGAGTAAAGGCACAGTAATGAAGGATGACGTGAAAGGTTGAGATACTCTCACAGCTGGGGATACAGGACCCGAGGGGCTGCCACACATCTATCTGGGAAGTCTCAGAGGGAAGCCAGGGAAAAGACCAGGAAGGGAAGCTGACTGCACATAGCCTAGCCCCCAGTAGGCAAGTCAAGTTAGAAGCAATCTCAGTCCGGAGTAATGGAAATGGAATCACACTCTAAAGCAAGGGGTCATTCTGCACCTGAGAGAAGCTCCCTGTAGCTGTGTAAGCTTTATGGAAGAGCCTTAAATTTTCCTTTTTCTAGAAACATGTACTTCAGGTTGTTTTTTAGGTCTTTTCTTTTTTTGACATAATCACAATGTTTCTCAAAGGACAAGGTTCATAGGAAGGATTAGGAAAGGGATTTAAAAATAATATTTATATATTTTATATATATATATATATATATACACATTCCAGTTTATTCCACCAGTATCCCTTTCATTATGTTAAAACAGTCTTCAAAGACAAAGTGATCTTCAAGGCAGTATAAATGAGGGTAGACAGTGGAAGAACTGAACAGAGATATGAAGAGTGAAAACAAAAATGAAAATTTCCCAGGGAAACTAAGAGAGACATAAACTGCAGAAAAGCAAGAGGAGAAAGTTAAGCTCTCAACAGGGAAGTAATACACTTTTCTGCCTGTATGTAATAAAGTTCATATCATTTTCTTAATAATTCAAGAGTATGTTAACTTTTTTAATTATTAATTTTTTAAATTAATTTATTTTTTGGAGACAGGACCACGTTATATAGTTCAGGCAGGCCTTGAACTCACCATGTAGTCTCAGGCTGGCCTCCAACTTAGGGTAGTCCTCCTGCCTTAGTTTCTCCAATGCTGGCATTGTAGGGGTGTACCACCATGCCCAGCTTTATTTTTTTAAAATCTATTTTTCCTGATTCTTTTTTCAAAAAGTTTATCCTCTAAGTAAAGAAAACGGTTTGAATGTAAGACATGATAAATTTTTGCGCAATATTTAAATGCTCCAATAGTTGCTATTGGTGGGTGTTCATTAATTCTTATAAACCTGAATTAGCACATTTTAGATATTGACCACACTGCTTCAATAAGTGTGACCAAGCTTCCAGACAAGCAAAGGACAATGAGATGGCACATCCCAGTTTGGTATTCTGCAAGAGTAGTTTCGGGAAAACTTTCAGCTTTCCATGAATTTGAAGTTTTCGTTTGTATGGTGTGTGATTGGAAGATGCAGATACTATTTAAATACTTTTTAAAACATACTGCAGTGAAAGACAACTTGCCATTAATCACCCTCAAAGTCATGCCCTTGCTTTGAACACACTTATCCTATCATTCCTGGCACTTTCTGAAGAAGTTCTGGGAGTGCTCTCTGCTGAAGGCCTTTGGCTGCACTGTCATGGCCTCCTTCATTGAATCAAATATTTACCTTTCATGGTCATTTTGACTTTGGGGAAGAGCCTAAAGTCACCTAGTGCAAGATCTGATAAACAACAAATGTGGGGATACTGTAATTTTTTTTACAAATCTGCCTTTTCATTGGATGGCACTCAGCAGCAGCATTTGCCATATTTTGATGGCACCTAGTAAAGACACGCATGAAAAAGACATCCAGAACTGCTTCAGAAAGCAGCAAAAACAATGAGACAATATGTTCAGAGTAAAGGGAAGTATCTGAGAGGGATTTGTGGCAATGTCTTTTGTTGTAATAATTTTTTTTTAAAGTTTAGACATGTGCCACATGTTGCGATCACACTTCAATTCCTAAACTGACATTTTAGAGAACACGAAACACCACAGAAAACTTATAATCTGGAAATAAAGAGAAATTTTGTGGGACTTACCTTACATTTTATCCAACGAGAATGAAAGGCTAGAAAAGGTTTCACTGGATTGTACAAGTTAAACATGAATTGCTCAGATTCTATCATACAGGATATCTACTTATCTAGGGTAACAGTTACACGAGTAAATTTCAAAACAAGTCAATCATACCACGGATATAAGCACAATGCAGAAGCCCGGGAATTCATAATAAGGAAATAAAGCCTGAGTGTTAAAATTAAGAACCACTTTCCAACTGAGTCAGAAATCATCCTAAGGAGAGGGAAGGAGGGTGGGAGGCGGTGTAGACAGGAACGAGGAGTGCATCTCAGCAGTGGCCTGGATGGTGTTCCTGCCACAAAATCCACACCAGCCACGGAGAGCGCAAGGAAGGAGGAATTTTCAGGTCACTGTTGTAAGGACAGATACTTTCAGCTAAAATAATGGAGATACTCTTGTCACTGTGTTTCCACTGTCATGTGAAACGTTTTTCATTACCCCCTTTTGTAAAAAGGAAAAGTTTCTGAGCTATGAATGTGGCACCCTCACAAGGAATTCCCCTTAAGCTAAATTTAAACTTCCTTCAAAAGCCTTCATCTGGGCATCACAGATTTGGAATTTTGGACAAAATCCATTTGAACTTTCAGTATGAGGAAAGCAAACCCGTTTCACTGTGCATAAAAAATAAAATTAGCTATAGGAAAGAGAAAAAGACACTGTCTTTTAAGGAATAAGTTTCTTTGGGCCATTAGGACAATGTCTATGGCATCAACAAGGGGTTTTTTGTTTCCACAAAAATGCATCCTTGACACAGAAAGCTTGTTCAAAATAACAGTGTGTGAGTAAATCGAGTGTGTGTGCGCATGTGTGGTGATTTTCTGGCCTTTTCCCATTTTTGTGTTGTAAAATTTTTTTCACCACTTTAGCCAAGTCAAAAATAATAATTTTCATCCAGACTAATAATTTTCCTATAAGGAAGCTGCATGTAAGTTGGGAAATAGAAGAAATTGCATTTACACTGAATAGATTTCTTTAGATTGAAATGATTCATTTAAATAATTTACTTCTGTTGTTCAGCATGTTTGTGTTTATGCTTCAATCCAAGGAGAAATACTTTCTCTTATTTTGGCAATAAAGTGCCCTTGTAGTAGTCTATTAATTTTTTCTACCTATCCAAATATTTTTATTTGTGTCAGAGATACCAAATTTTAATGTGGCGATAAATGTTGTCCTAAAGACACAAAATTTGTTACACGCATAGCCCAACAGTATCAAAATTTTATTTTATTTCACATATATTAACATAAGAATGGGTATCCAAGATATCATAAACATGTTACAAACAAAGGGTAGATTTAACACTGTTGCATTTGAATTAAAATACAGGGAGCATGCCAAGCATAAAGTTGCAAGTTTGATGAAAAGCTACAAATATTCTTGCTGATGTGCTATATTATTTTACAATGGAACATTAAGCAGCAAACTGAAAACATAGCCAGATGTTAAATAAAATTTTTGTAAATTTTTTTTGTGTGACTTTAAAAACCTTTGAGATTGTTAATATATATCGTCAGGCAGCAGATCATTTGTTTGAGAGATGGTCTGATAAAAGTGGCAGTTAAAATGTTTGGGAACTACATAAAAACATTCATAAATATCTTTTTGACAATACAAACTACCTTACATATAACTATGAAAAATAAAAATATTTCAATTCAAGCGGAAGGCAATTTCTAAAGTCTGAAATACTAAAGAAACTTAAGTAAATGTGATTTTCAGCACTGAATTCCTACTACAGGGCTTATGCAACACAGAGGATATTTTTTGTTCTTTTTTCAGCTATAATAATAATACATCAACCATAATGGTTTATTTGTAGCTTGGCAATATATCTTATTTTTATTCAGCATGGGATGTTATTACAAAATTAATTCAAGATTTTCTCCCACATATCTCATGTTTTTTATCTTGTTTTTTAATTTCATATTATTAAAGACAAATTCTTACTACAGATCTAAATTATAAACCCAAACAATGTTCAATTTTAAATAAGTCTTTACACTAATTTGTGATCATAAAATATATCTTATGAATCTTACATTATTCAACAAAAAGCAGTGATTTCCAGGACTTAATTATTATTTTTTTTTAGACCTGAAATGCCCATTTTGATGTGTGATCAAAGCTAGTTCAAAATAACTCACTCATGTATATCTCCAAATTTCTGCAAGTAATAGATTCGAGACTGTAAATGGTTACAAGTTTGACATCTATCTTAGTTAACCACATGCCAATATTTAATAAATAAATTTTTGTGTGAAACTTTAGACTACCAGTTGATAACAGTGGGTTGAATTTAAATTCAAAAATACAAGAAAATACAAGAGCAAGAATGTCAGTTTCAGGCTGTGTGGAGAATTTTCAGCCATCACCCCCAACAATGGCTTGTTTTCTATGACTTCAAGTTATACCCTTGGGTTGATAACTGGAGGAAGTGAACCATCTGGTAAAGCTACCTAAATTACTTGTTATTAATGAAAAAACAACAGATCAAGTCATTAAAAAGAACTCAAGGTAAAAAGAAAAACAGGGAACCAGTGGCAGCCATGTGGATTGAGAGGAGAACCAAAAAACCAACTCGCGCCCTCCTGTGAGCCAGCCGGCACATGGTCAGGAGACAGGAAGAGCGCTCCCCAGAAGCAACCAGCTGATTGGAAGGAACACAGTTGAGATGATAGCAAGTGAAGCAAAAAAAAAAAACCAAACAAACAAAAAACAACGTAATGCTTGAATTGTTTGATTGACTTTACAGGCCTAAAGCTGGTAGCCTGAGCATCTATTTAGAAGACAACAGTATGCAACATAGCAGATGTGGGGAATTTCCTTCTGTCTTCTTCTTGAAATCCAATATTTTTCTCACTGTTTTGTTTTGTTTTGTTTATTGCTTTGTTTTTTTCTCCTTAAAAAAATTAAAAGAAAATAAAAATAAACACTACATACCATAACATGAGCTAAGACAAATACCAAGTGCAAGAAAGGGGTAGGGGAACCTTAGGAGAGAGAGAACATGGACATAAAAGCTGAAATTCGGGCATGTAACCACTTGCCAAGATGAATGCAAACTGCATGAACTGCAAACATGTACTAATAAAAAAAATTCATGGGTTGGTAAAAAAATAAAAAATAAAAAACAAAAGAAAAAGAGAAAAAGGGGAAGGGATGGAGAGTTGGAAGGGAAAGAGAGAGAAAGGGGATTTGGGAAGAGGAGAGGAAGAGACAGAAAGGGCGAGGAAGCAGAGGACAAAAATGAATCTGAGGTTGACACCAAAAGATGGAATTCTCAGGACGACAACAGGCTCTGAATTTCTAGGTTGCTGTATAGATTTTGAACTTCCAGCCCCAATGATCTCTTATGAAGACCTCTAATTCCTTAAATTCTCTCCCAACTCCAAATAGAGATGCTAGATGATAGACAGATAAAGACAAAGATAAATGAGAGGTAGATGATAGAGATAAATACAGTTATTGATATTCCGTCTATTTTTCTGAAGCATTCTAATTAATATAAATTTTCAAGATTAATTTCATAAACCATAGTGGTGCATATCATCAATTCAACGCATACTACAAGAGAGTCTTCACATTTTTTTCCTGTTGTGCTCAAAATTAACCTCCTAATCCTGAAGTTATTTTAGAACTACACAACATCACCAAGATCCTCAGGCATCATCCCAGTACAGGAAATGAATCCTTAGTGGCTTCACCACTTTCTCACTACTAGGGAAAAACACTCAACATTCACTACTTAAAGGCAGGAAGGTTTACTTCAGCTCACAGTTATATCCATGACTGGCAGCATGGAAGGTTTTGGTGGAGAAAAACCTTTCACCTCATGGCAGCCAGGAAACAGAGAACAAGAAGGGGAGCCGGGGAAAGGTCTCCCCTCCAGATGGTGACCCAGGACCTTCCTTTCCTGTCTCTTCTGTCAGGTCTGTCCCCCAGCAGCACGTTCTGCCATTGATTCCTTGTGGATTAGTACACTCACCATCTAAAAAACACACCTCCAAACAGTTAAGACTCCGAGGGGACACTAGATGCAAGCCAGAACATAGGCAGGAAAATTTGACCAACTTAAGTAGGTGACTATAGGAAAAATACTAGGAACAGGTAGCAGGACAAAGGATGCTATGCCATTCATACAACTACTCAGATCAGTTTCCTTATTTAGGACTCACACAAAACCCGGAGACAAAAGACAGACAACCTGGAAAACATTGGTAAAAGAAGGAATTCCTCTAAGAATTCTATGAGAATTCATGATTTTCAAGTAAGTTATCTTGTAAAGAAATGAATCTCTCTGTAAGTATGCATATTAGAAATAGTAACATGTATCCATAATCCTTACAGAGCATTATAAGTCTTGAAATTTTTCCTAATATTCCATGCTGATAACCAGTTTCTTCTTATGCTGGCAATAGTATATTTCTCATAAAACATTTTGCTATGTATTAACTAAAATTTAGAAAGTTATTCCTATCATAATGTAACATATAATGATTTATAAATCAAAAAAATAACAATGACAAATGACAAACTAAGTGAAAATATTGCACATAGACATTTCACATTCCTTGAAATCTTATCCTGAAAATTATTTAGTTTCTCAAGAACCCCAGTGGAAGCAATCTTTAAAAATACACAGTTATCCTAATCTCAGTGCCCCAGAAACAGAAAACTATCCCTAGTTTAAGTTCACATAACACACGGCATGTATGGGAAATGTTTGAATTCAGAGAAAACTTTTTAGTTAATTTCAGTGTATTATGAATTTGAGTAAGAGAATGACTTTACCCTCCCAAACCTGCAATAAAAACAAATAGAACATCAATAATTTGAATGTTCTCACAGGTAATCCTTGTGTCCAATAAATCTTTCAAGCCACAAGAATAGGTTCAGAAAGAGCAATGTGGTGATATTGCAATAGTCCAAACAAAAAGTGCAAAAGCCCGAAATAAGACAGCTACAATGGGAACCTATAGAAAGAAGTAGATTTGATAGCCATGGAGGCTAATCACTTAGGGAGGTAAGACAGCAAATGATTGGAAACAGGGGAGCTGAGGAAAATGCACACGGAGAGCCTTTGCAGACTGCAGTATAAAAGTCACAATGGGAGCAGACACCAAGAAGGTAAAAGTAGAAGAAAACAAGCTCCACCTTTGTATTGCACTGAAGATGTCTCTGGAGCTTTACATGAGGACATCTATTAAATAGCTAGACATCTGGGTCAAGAATGCTGAAAATATTTAGACATCATATATTGGTAAAGATTATCACTATGCAGGTGAACGGAAAGGTAGAGGAAGAGGAGGGAGAAGACAATGTTAGGAACTTGCAGAATATGTGCAGTATGATTTTGTGTGTGTTTATTTTTATAAAAACAGTATCATAATAGGCTTACTAAAATCTAATTTGCTTTTTCACTCTAAAATATATTCTTTCATTTCAGAACAAATGGATTGACCTCAATATAAATGAATAATTACGTAATAAAGTTTTTTATGATATATAAAAAATTTGTAACAGTCATTAACTCAAGGAAAGAGGAAAGTTATCATGATTAGCATTGTGGTCCAGAAAAGTATTCACATTTTCTTGCAAAACTTTATTTTTTAATATGGAGAATGAATTAATGTATTGCCTGTGAATAAGAATTCATTTTAAGGTTGATTCAAACTAATTTACACAGATTTATCCTTCTCTGGTTCTTTAACTCAGAGAATCCTTGAACACTTATAATTCTATGTTAAATTAAATGATGTGCCATACACTATTAGAAATCCAAGAAAATACCAATGGTTTGTATTATAATAAAATAAAGAATATTTCTACTGAATTAGTACTGAAATCCCTAGTGTGTATATTGTATATCAAAATCTTATAGTAACAAACATTACAGGAAAAGAATTTTGCATTTATAGATCATCTATTATTTATGAAGTCAGTACGCTGCCCTCAGCCATTCTGGCAAAACCTGTTTGACTTTTAAAACTAGTGTCTCATTTAAAATCAGTGAAGATTGTTCCCTCAAAATTCACCATCAAGTGGTATGGTGAACACTCCCAACCAAGGGAAAACAATGACATAGTTACAGTTTTCTTTCTTTACCTAGAAAATTGACTCACTCCTGCCTTACCCATTTCTCTCAGCAATAACTAAGCAGCCACCATCAGCAGCTAGGTAGCATCATTTCCAAGGTTCAACCTAAGGCCCTCTTTTCTCTTGGCAAATTTTCTCGGATTTGCCTCTTTCCCTTACATTGTTATTTTCCACTACTTGAATTCTAGCCAGCCCAGATATCTCAAGTCCAAATTTCCTTCCCAATTTCAGCTGTCATTTCTCTCCCTCATACTTGACACCCCATGACCTCACATAAACAAGCTCCAAACAGATTTTATTACCTTTCCTCTTTACTTCCTTTCCTTTGCAGTGCATGATCCCATCAAGCTGACTCTCCTCCCATCTTCCTTATTTATGGCGGTCATTCAAGGTCACTGAAGGTGAGAATATTGGAGCAAGAGCTGCAAATTCAAGTATCTACTGCTGCTTAGGCAGCAAATAGGAAGCTACTGCATTTGAGACAGGCAGGAGAGAGACAGGCACACAGAACAGCAAATCAGCAGCTATGCCTCAGCCTCACCTCAGCCTGTTTGCCATGTGAGGATGTATGCCCAGGCCTGTCAAATGGATATTTTTATTGCTAAATATAATATTAAGTGCTGGCAATAAACTCTATTTTAGAAACAAGAGCACTGTAAACACTCCTAGAGTTGACAGCCTTTACTGTTGAGGATGTGCATTGACATCTACGGAAGCACGGCGACACTTTCACCTTAGTAGTTACACACTTGAAGCATACATTATACACTATCGCTACACATGAGAAGCATACATACATTCTTGAGATGAATAAACAAAAGACTCAAAATTAAAGTCCAACTAGCTCTGGTCTCTAAAACGAAAAAGATCTCAAGTATTCCCCTAGGTGATTGACCTCAAAAAAGAAGTAATTTTACCACTGATATTTATAGTGTCAACGTCTGAAGATAAGTCATAGTCTGAAAATATGACAACCAGCTAAAAAGATTGCTATTTTTCCACTAAGAGTAGAATAACTAACTTCAGTAACCTTGGTCATTGTGCATGCTTGTGTGTGTGTGTGTACTTTATATAGTAAACTAGTGTTATTTTTTCTTTGGATCTGTTTTAAATATGTCCTATTTCAACTATAACTTTAAACCACCATTTCGGTAGCTAAGCTTTGATAAGGCTCTTTTCTTAAATGGATTCCTGAACCAACTGCTGCCACTAATTCCTGCAGCTACCACTGCATCTCAGGCCCTGAGTCGCTCACGGAGCAGACACAGCCGCATTGTTCACTGGGTCTTTTCAGCACATCTTGCGTGCTATGATCGATGTCACTTTTCTTTCTCTAATAAATCCTTGCAGTTACCTTCTGTTTTCTCTTTTGCAATAAGAGTTCCATCAATCACCTCTTTCAGCAAACTTCCAATTCCAAGGTAGTGGTAGCTCAAGTTCCAATGTGAAGATGCAGAGAAGCCTGTGTGAAGCCATATTGGCGTCAAGGGACCACAAGCTGAGGAAAGCCTAGAGCCACCCCAAACCGACAGAGACGAAGACAGGCTCTCCCTCTGCACTTTGGAGGGAGCATGGCAGTAAACTTAAGGCTTTAAGAATCCCTCAACTGCAAGCCTTTCCCTTGAACAAAGCCATGGTTTGTGGCAATTTCCTACAGTGGCCCTGGAAAGCTAATATATGCCCATTGCTCCCTCCCAATAAATCCCGTTGTATTTCTCCAACCCTAAAAAGGCAAACTTTTCAAAAGTATACCACTCACTGTTCCAGTCACTCATACCCTACGTGTTTCCTCTGTCCCTAAAACTGGGCTCTAACTCCAGCCCCACTTTTCCTGTAAAGGATTCCATCAACTGCCATTTGGTCAACCCAGCAGTAACTGCCTGCTCTGGCCCATCTCTGAATCTCAACTTGGATCAAAAGAGCTAACTCCTCAGGGGGTCACAGCATCCAGGGTCCCCCACCTTGAGCTTTTAGTCTGCCTTTTCCTCCTCCAATTGCATATGTGTTGTCCCAGATCCAGTCACAGGCCATTTTCTCTTTCCTGTTTACTCTGTTGAAGTTCTAATAACACCAAGCTCAGTTTTTTCTCTTCCCTAAGCTCCACCCTTGCTTTCAGTTTTTATGTTTTATCCTTCCAGCGGGTCACAGAAACAAGCCCGGCTCTGTAAGTGTTCACCCCGTCTGTGACATGGAAGTGTGAACCGAGAAAGCAGTTTAACCTTGCACCGGTCCTGTCATCTATCTTGGAGGTTGTTACTCCCAGCTGCATCCCTGGGTGACAGAAGGATATGTGACATACGCACATATGGGTGATACAGTCTTCACACATATCTCCATGGATGTATCTGGCATGCAAAATCTCAGTAATGTTAGTCATTATGATTATTATTGTTTCACATTGTTGAATAATTGATAGAATTCACAAACCTAGTATGTATAATACAACCTAACTTTCTACACAATTTAAACATCTGATGTTCTTGCTGTGTTAGATGTCTTTTTTTTTTTTCTTTTGTACCAGGAATCAAACTCAAGACCTTGTGCTTACCAGGCAGGTGCTGTGCTGCTGAGCTATATCCTGGCCCTAGATATTTTTTTTAACATAATACAGTAGTTGTTAATAAGGAAAATATAAGAAACTCTTCTTACTTCTATGAAAAAAATTAAAAATTCAAAACAAAATAATTGGAGAATAATAATAGTTAATGTGCTGTGTATCACAGTTTTTTAAAAATGGTCAAAATGTTACTCAGAGTCCAAATCATAGACAAAAGGACTCTGTCTTACAAAGAAGAAACAAACAGGCTACTAAATAAGGAAAAGGTTATTTATACACAGTGGAATACAACTCTGCCATAAAGAAAGATAAGTAGACATTCATAGACAAATGGATTCAATTTGAGAACATAATGTTAAGTAAACTAAGTCAGGCACGCAACATTAAATATCACATGGTGTCATATCTCTATCTCTATCTATCTATCTATAAATGAGAGAGAAATGGAAGTAGATAAATAGGAAGAAGTCCAAATAATTTCCCAAGTTATCTATTCTTTATTCTCAGAAATATTTTAATATGCATGCTAGCTTGTTTCATGTACAGTACTAGTTGCTCTTATTTCATTGTGTCAGGTATCTCAGTATCTGACCATAAGAACTTAAAACAGAAGTATCAGCTGATGGCTTTTGGTCCCTAAATTCCTCTGGCATCTAACACAACAGCAGATCTTGGTAACTTCATCTCCTAAGTACAATGATAAGATTTTCACTTTAATCTGTACTGCTATTATCCTTAATTAGATAGTCATGGGGCCTCTCTTGGTTCCACAATTCTCCCTCAACACGCTACTTTTCCTTTAAAACCCAAAACAACATTTTGAAGCTTAATTCAAACATGTTGCCCCATTATTTAAAACTGTTCAATCATTTCCAACTGATAGTTGAGGTTATGCTGACTTCGTCTCTTAATCCGTTCAAGCTGTTACAACAAAATATAGATTGAACATCACTGCTCTGAAGTTCCAAAATCCCCAAGTCTGACACGTTCCAAAATCTGAAATTTTGAGCATAAATGTGATGCCATGCCTGGACTATTTCACAGCTAACCCCATGCAACGGGTCGCAGTAAAAAGGCAGAGGCATTGAAATACTATATAAAATTACCTTCAGAGTAGGTGTATAGGTATATATTAAACATAAATGTATTTTATGTGTAGAAGTGGTATGTTTGTTTTGTCATTTGTCTGTTTGAATTGCTTGACTTTATCAGTAAAATGCAATTTTATAACTGGGCATGATGATTCACACGGGCAATTCTAGCACTCTGGAGGCTGAAGCAGGATGATTGCAAGTCAGAGCCCAGTCTGGGTAAATTAGTAACTTAGCACAACTCTGTTTCAAAAGCAAAAAATAAAAAGCTCTGAGAATGTAGCTCCCTGTGCAAGCCCTGGGTTCAATCTTCACTATTGCCCCACCAAAGACAACTTAATGAAATCAAAGACCTTCCTTGTCTTGTTCATGTTAATTCTATAGTGCCAGGAATGAATAAATGAAAACAAACAGCAATCAAAACAAAACATTGGTGCTTCATATTACTTTGTTTTATAAATGTTTTATTTTGCTTTAAATGTGCACAGGGATTTCCGCTACTCTTTCGATCACTCGTTCATTCACTCACTCATTCAACAAAGAATCAAAGAGTACCTACCTTTGCATCAAACCACCACTGGGGTTCAAAAGTTCAGAGAGAAATTACTGTTTCTTTGCTTAATGAATTAATAATGTAGGACAATTCAAATAAACCAGAGGATCTAAAAAAGCTTTCTACACAGGGTTACATATCCTAGTATACTTAGAGTAGCGATTCAACTGGAGAAGTAGATAAAATGTTTGTTAAGGTTCTAGTAGATAATGTCACCTTCATAACAATAAGAAGAAAAGTCAATAAGTAGAATTTTACTTGGCTATTACGGAATTTCTTTCATTATTTTGCTTGTTTGTTTGTGTGTCTGTGAACATAAATGGAATAGATATTTTCTGCAGTCCTTAAAGAAATTCTGGAGTGTGGTATGTGACTGGTAATAGTTTTATATAATGTCTCAGTTACTTTTCTCTCATTTCTGAGAAAAAATACCAAACAACCAGAGTTAAGGCTTATGTAGTTCACTGTTTGTGGAGGTTTCACTACATAATCAGCTGGCCCCAAGGTAGGGTGGTGTGGTGAGGCACCAGAAGAAAGCAAAGGCAACAAGAGCAAGAAAAGTGGGGAGAAAGTCTCTTTTCCTCCCTGACATTGTAAGCAGGCTACCTGCTGTAAGGTGGGTCCTCTACGCCCTAGGATGGAAAACTGCTGGGTCACTTAGTTAAGCTTCTAAACTTCTCAAGTTGACACAATGTATCAATCATTACAGATAATTTTAAAAAGTTTATTTGAAAGAAAGAATAGCTTGGCTAGGGGGTGTTACTTAGTGGTGGAGGATTTTTTTGGCATGTACAAGGCCCAGTTTCAATACCTAATACAATCCAAAACTAAGAAAGAAAGAAAGAAAGAAAGAAAGAAAGAAAGAAAGAAAGAAAGAAAGAGGAAAGAAAGAGAGAAAAGAAAAGAAAAAAGAAAAATAGGTAATATAACATTCCAAATAAGGAAATATCCTTTAGAATAATACCATATGCAGTATATACTTTAGTACTATTCAAATAAATTGTGTTTTATCTACTTAAATTTGTAGACATGGTGAGAAACTCTTTGAAGAATATTTATGAGATTTACCTAGTGTCCAACAGCAACATGGCTGAGGAAAGAAATTTTCCATGTAAATTTATTGTTTTAATAATTAAAGCTTATGGTGTTAAGTGATACAAAAGCTCTCTTAAAGTTTTATTTTATTAAGTGGGCTTCTGATGTGCTGAAAATAGCCATGGTTTTGGCAACAGGTAGATGGGGCTCAGTATCCTAATTTAGTCATTTAGTGGCTGTGTAATCTGAGGCATTCAGTTCAATATTTGGAGAATTAATTTTGTTTTATCTTAAAAGACAGCAATAACTATCTTAGTGGGTTGTTGTTAGGACTGAGATAAACATGTTTAAATAACTTAGTACATCAAGTATGCACTCATATTGCTTTCTATGGGACATTCCTAAATTATTAGTAGTATGTATCTACTTTATCCTTGAATAAACCACTGGGCATGATAACTTTGTAATACCTGCACTTTGAAGGAAAAATAGTTGAGCAAATAAATATAAGATGAGATTGACTCTTACTACCATAAATTCATCATGTCACATCAGACCAGTCAGTTCTTCTGTCAGGCACAGAGTTTATCCATCTCCAAATTGTGGGTTTGGAAAGTTTTGGATAGATATTTCTTAATGCTTCTTTAAGCTCTAATATGCTAATATTATAGGAAGCCAAAGTCTGTTTTGTGAAGTGATGATTTGATATCATGCGAGCCTCTTATGAATTGAATCGTGCCCCCAGAAATACACTGAATTCTTAACTCTTGGTATCTGTGAATGCGACTTTTGGACCCAGGGACTTTGCAGATTTTATCACATGAGGACAAGGTGTATCAGCCAGGTTTCTCTCCAGGAACAAAATCAATAGAACGCATGTGTGAGAACACAGGGAATTTATTAGATTGACTTACACAACCAGAAACTAAAAAGTTCTACCCTGGCTGTGTGCAGACTGGAAAGTTGGGAACCTGGAGGAGGGACCAGTGAGACAGCCACAGTGGGCGGCTGAATGCCTGCAAGTTCTTTGCGGGGGCCACTGAGGAAAGTCTGTAGTTAAGTACTAAAGACACTGGAGCTGGATTTTCATGGGTTACAGCATCAGCAAAAAGTGCACCTGCGTGAGGAGGTGCACATGATCTTCCCCTTCTGCTGCTCTCTCATTGTCTGGTCCTTGGACTACTAGATGATGCTACTCACGTTTAGGGCAGGACTTTCCCACTCACTTCAGAGGTGCTCGTGCCAATCTTTCCTGGAAACGCCCCCAAGACACATCCAGAAGTCACTTTACCACTTTCCAGCCATTCCTCAATCTAGTCAAGATGACAGCCAGCACTAACCCTCACTTGAGGGGTCCTCGGAAGGTGTTGTTATAATTTAAGATGAGTGCACCCTTGTAAGAAGAGAGAAACACTATGGAAGGACAAAAGTACAAAGTAAGAAAGACCGTGCCAACCGTGGCAGACACAGTTATCGGGGTGGTTTCATGGCAAAGGAAGGAAGGCCTGGAATCAAATACTACTGCCAGAAGCTAGAAAGGATGCTACCCAGGGTCTCAGAGGCTGTGTGGGTTTGCTGACTTCCTGGTATTGGATATCCAGCCCACAGAACTCCATCAGAACAATCTTCTGCTGCTCCAGTCACCTGTTCATGATTCATCACTACATTGCTCTGCAGAAACAGGACCTCAAAGAATTGAAAACTGAGTGATTGCTTCCACTACATGATCTGAGACCATTCACAAACAATCAGGGTATGTTATAGTTTTATGCTTAAAAAAAGGCAACTCCTTAACATAGCACAGTATTTCATCATCGTGGGAGAGCTTTATGATTTTCTTTATTTCATTTCGAAAAGAAGTTAAATCACATTTTTCAAAAAATGTGTTTATGAGACAAGTGTTGTAAGACAATTATTTTCAACCTATGATAAGCAATACATATATTTGCTTTTCCTCTCATTAGGGTGAGAAATGTACTTCACAATATTTCATTTTATTTATCACATTTATGATAGAATCATAAAACTAGCCACCTAACTGCATTAATTTTAGTATCCATATCCATAATCATAAATTCATGTTTTTTTACAAAATATCTTCTTTCAAGATTAAATCATTTTATTTGTGGTATTCCAACAGATCCACTATATGTGAAAAATTGCTTCTCGTTATTTTCATTGGTGCAAATCAAACATGAAAAAATGTGGAAAATGTAAAATTTTTTGTAATTGAAGTTATTTATTTTGCCTCAAGTCAGAGAAATGGTCAGTTGTTTCTTCACTTGCCCTCTGTCCCATGGTCTGATAGATAGCAACCTATCCCAAATCCATGGGGAAACGTAATCCCCAGTGTGGCAATTAAAAAGCGGCTTTGGAGAATGAGGAGCAGACTCACGACACCACTCTCATGGATGAGATTAGTACTTTATGAAAGCCCTCAAGGCAGAAAGGAGGCCTCTCTTGCCCTTCTACCTCCTGTGGTGGACACAATATTCATCATTCTAGAGGACACAGTCACAAGTCGCCATCTTGGGAGAAATGAACCTCCATTGTGGTATTTTTGTAGTAGCATAAGACAAAAGGAGACACTGTGCCATGCCATCTCTTCTTACTCAGTAGAGAATAATTTTACATTTTACAAAACTGAAAAACTTCATATGGGACTCATTATCATTATAAAAGTCTTTCCATACATTAAGAATTTTCTGGGTTACTTAAAAGTATTATTGCTATAGTTTTTTACACCAAACTTTTTTTATTTAATTTTTTTTTTTTTTGCTCCAAGACTATAGCATAGGCCTGTATTTTCCAATAGGTCTGAATACTTGATTTAATTTTATTATTTTGTAGCAACTTTCTTAAATCATGAAGAGCTTATTCCAGTAGAGAAATTGATAATGATGCCAAAGCACATGTAAGAGAAGAGAAGAGAAAATAGGTTACCAGCCCCTGCCATCTGCTCAGTATGTTTTGTTTTTTTTTTTTTTTTCAAGAGCTGCATTGTCTGCAATGAAGCATCATGATAATGACCTTGGCCTTCAAGTGTTCTAGTGAGTAAAGGTTGTTATTCTGCTTGGAACTGAAAGAAACACCGTGGTGACTTGGTTCATGAACACATTTATTTGCAAGCAATTTGATTCACAAGCATTTGGCAGTATTTTGTTTCTGTTTGCAAATTCTGCACTGGGTGACAAACACGACCATGGCCATCTTTCCCATGCGAACACAGCCCACAGTCATCTTTTTCAAAATTGTAGAACAAATTAAGTTTGTGAAACTAGGCAACATTGTATTTAGTAATGTTTATGAAAACAGCTGTCTCATTCACTTTTCTGCTGCTATCACAATTGCCACAGATTGAGTTATTTATTAATGATAAGTTTATTGAACTCAAAGCTCTGCAAGTCAGTAAGTCCAAGAGTGGCTCTGCCACCTACTGAAGCTTTGTGCTACATCATAATATGGTGAACTGACAAGCAAGTTTAGGTGAAAAGAGGAAATTTGCCACATTTTTAAAAATTAGGAATGCATTCCCATCATACCTAATCTACCCATGATAATCCTAATCATTTCTTAAAGGCATCACCTCTGAATACTGTCATAATGGCGTCTTGGTTACTTTTCTTGTTTCTGGGACAAAATACCTAATACTCCAAGTTAAATGGAGAAAAGTTTACTTAGCTCATAGTTCATAGGAGTTTCAGTCCATAACTGACTGAATTTAAGGCAGCACGGCGCATGGCAGAGACACAATAGCTCATGGCAGCAGAAGACAGCCAAAGCAACAAGAAAGCATGAAACAAGCCTCTTCCAGTCCCTTACATTGTATCCAGTCTACTAGGATTGTGGTGGTGTCAACCCAATCAGTGAACTGATCCAGGAATCCTAAATCCTTAATCCCAGCATGCTTATTTCCAGAATTGCACTACAAATCAATCACACACTCTAGACTCAGCCACAACCCTCAAAATTTCATGATGACATGAATCTTTGGGGGGACATCTAGACACAACTGATAGCATTTCACCCTGGCCCCATAAAAGCTCATGTACATCCCTTTATGCAAAAGTCACTTAGTCCATCTCCAAGAGTTACCAAAATCCTAACAGTGTCAGCATTGCTGAAAAGTCCAAGCCCTCTGAAGTTTAAACTTTTAGCTGTGAGCCCCTGTACAAATGTAGAGAAAGTTAAACACTTCCAACATTCAATGGCACAAGATAGACATTTCCATTCCAAAAGTTACAAATAGGGATACAAAGGAATAGGACGAAAGCAAGTCCAAAATCTAGCAGGCCAAAGATTAAGTCCTGTAGTTCCATGTGCAGCATCCAACGTAATCTATGGTACGATGTGAACTCCAGAGGCCTTGGGTAGCTCCGTCACATGGCACTTTCTGTGGCTGTAGGTTCCATGGTTTCTCTCTTGGGTCAGTTCTGCTCTTTCCTTGAAGTTTTTCTCAGATGATCCATGCTCCTGGCTCCTCCAAACTTCTGGGGTTTCCACTGCACCTTCAGCTTCATATTTAACAACTTCACACATGTGCTGCTCTCCCAGGAGCATATCGTTTGGCCTCCCAGGTTTTCTTCTGAAATCTCGGTGGAAGCCTTTCTAATCCAACAACTCTTCCATTCTGCATGCACCTAAAATCAGTGCCATGTATGTTAATGATGCCAAAGTCTGCCACTAGCTGGAGGATTAGCCAGACCTTCTTCTCTTTTGAATGCAGGGTTCAAGTTCCTGAGTTGCTGGGCACTCTGAACTCATTTCCAAGGAACAAATTCTCTAGGCTGCTGCCATTCTGGGACATAGTGCAGTCACTGCCTATTCTGGAATATGGTCCTCTGGGCTTTCTCTGCAAAGCAAAATATCTCTCTTTTGTAATTTTGAGACTGAAAAGGTTATTGTGATGCCCTCAGGCCATATTTTCTGTTCTCCTATGCCTTCTCATCAATCAGGATCTCCTATCTTTGCAGTCCACACCTTTACTGAATGTTCCTGTCTGACCAAACGCACGGTTTAAATCATTCTGCTGGGCTCTTTGTTCTTGATTCCCAATATAAATCTGGCTAAAAGCCTCAATTGTAGTCATACCACTGCTTCAATATTAGACTGCCTTGAAATTTCTTCTAGCACATTAACTAGTCTGCCATCCTTAGTCTCAGGCAAAGTCTCTGGACTTGAGAAAAATGCAGGAAAACTTTCTGCCAAGCCATAATATACATTATTGGGAGCCCAGCTGCCAATACTGTCCTTTTTCCCAGCAGAAATGTCCAGTGCCTGGTCTTTACTGGCAGGATTTCCATCAGTCTTCTCTGTCTAAAATATCCCATACAGCACAGACTCAGGCATTCCAGGTCTCCTTTTCTAGTCAGTATCACTGAATCTTTCCAATTTTTTTCCTGCTGACATTCCTAAAGGCTCTTGGACCACATGGTCAGGAAGAGTCACAGCAAAGACTCCACTTCTCTGCTACCAAGATCTGTCTTGGTTACTTTTCTCATTGTCAAAACAAAATACCTGACACACAGAATTAGAGGGGGGAAGATTTATTTAGCTCCTAGTTTGTAGAGGCAGGGTAGTGCATGGCAGAGAGACAAAAGTTAACAGCAGTGGAAGACAGCAAATCAACACCAGAGACAGAGCAAGACAAGCCTCTTTCTGTGCCTTGTATTGTATTCAGCCTATTGGGATTAGGGAGTTCCAATCCAAATGGTGAATGATCCAGCAATCACTCATTGTTATATCCAGCACCCTTAATCCCTGCATCAGAATTAGACTCAGTGACACACTATAGATTCAGCCACCTCTGGAAAAACTCTGTGACTGCATGAGGCTTTGGGAGGACATCTAGACACAAATGTAACAAGTGACAATTACATCTCTCTATGAGTTTTGGAGAAAATAAGTTTTCATATCTTAATAACAGATGTAGAAATTAATGTGCATTTGGAAACAGAGGCAGGCATCAGCAGATGACATTATCCCTGTACTAGGTTGGCTCATCTGCATTGACTGCATGGAAACTAAGGGACAGAAGTTTTTCAGAGAAGTAAAACTAAAATCATCAATAAGACAGGAGAATTAATTCTTAGCAATGATTCAAAGCATGGTAAGTTTAGTCTAAAAAAAGAATCCAATCCCTGTATCCATTTAAAGAAATCAAAACAAACATCTCCAACATGCAAAAATATTTAACAACACCCTCTTTAGCTCAGAGGGAATAAGTCTATTTTTAAAATTACGTGCATTGGGCATATTCTTATTTGGAAATGACTGAGCCTTTTTAGTGGAATAAAGATTTCTCAGATCATATTAGGCAACTCACAGAGTCCCAGGATGGGAGCAGAGATGGACTCAAGTTTAGAGTCCAGGAACAACACCTAAACCAGGCCAAGAACTGGGGGATGTCGAGGTTGGGACTGGTGCCTCTGACAGCCAGCCCGTGCCAAGACCACGAGTTCATTCCAACTGCAGAACCATGGTCTCTTCTGTACCAGGAACGAAACAGCTCACCCTCGAATCCAAGTACGGCAGCAGAAGATGAAGTGCCATCCTATCCATTTCTCTTTGCACTGCTGACGTTAGTAAAAATATTTTAGTAAAATTTTTTTAGTAAAAATATTTTCAAATAATAAGAGAAGCAATAGTTATTACACTGTATAACTTTATCTTTAAAGTAGTTACTACAAGACACAAACTAAAAAGATTCTTACAAAAAAACAGCACAAACTTTCTTTTCAATGAACTAAGATAAACTTTTAGTATAAATGAAACAAATTAGCATGTAAACATATTGAAATATTATTAAAACAATAGAACATGTAATTTGGGGAAATATCTGAACTTCCTCCTACTTTCTATTTATGTCTCTTCTATTTTGCTCATTTTTGTATTATTTATATATGTTATATATATTACATATATATACCTTAGATCTAAATGTCTCCTCCCACAAAACTCATGCATTTTGAATTTCTTCCTTAAGGACTGGCAGGGTAGTGGATTTTCTGGGGCATACGACATCCTTTAGGATCTCTTATAGATAAATGACTGCAGGTTTTAAATCAGGGAAATATATAGGATATATGGACTCTTGGACTCTTTGACCAAGGTAACGCCAGCAGCAGTTTGCCTCACTAATGAATGTGTGGAAACTGATAGCCACCACTTTGAGCACCTCTTGTAATTGCGGAGCCAAAAGTAACTTGTATTAATCTCGTGATATCTCAATAAAATCTGTGTTAAAATATCGACGCAAGTTTTTCTTTTCTGAAGAGCGTATACATTTTTTGGCACACTCTATAAGTATACGTTTAGTTTAAATACTCCTAGCTCCTCAAACATTGGCTATTTCTTTATGGTGAGAATTTAAAGTCCTTTCTTCCAGCTTTTTGAGCTGGACGCTGCATCGCTGTTATCTGTAGTCTTTCTGCTGTGCAGGAGCACAGAACTAACTCCCACGGAACTGTGACTGAGTCCCCAGGGCCAACCTCTCTTACCCTTCCTGTCCCCTCCCTGCTCACTCCCTCCGATAACTCCCTGCAGGTCACCTTAAGTAGCAGGAAATTGCTTTGTCAAAATTATTACAGATTTTCTTTCACTGTGAAACACAAAGTGAGTGGGCAAGAAAAGAAAAGAAATAAAAGAAATTGTGAGTTAAGGTGCCTGATGGATTTAGAAAATGCAGTAAGAAAATGTATGCCAAACACAAAGGTGATTCAGAGAGAAGTAACAATAAAAGAGCATGACTATTAAAAATGCAGAAATACTTCTAGCTCTTTAATTTACAATCTGTAGAATTCATCAAAATGTTCCTTTTCCCAGACATTATTTTTTCTTCCCACTTCTCAAAAAGTTCTAGCTTAAAGGTCATCACGCCCAGGAAGCTTTCTTGAGGGCTACCTCCCTCCCCCCCACAAGCGGCACAATTAAGTGTTTCCATTCTCCTACTCCCTAGGATTTACTGTTTCACTGATGTGCCGGAATCATCTTTCCACATTTCTATGCTTAAGCTTAGCTGGGGACACAGCACATGCAACAAACCTTCACCAAATGATTTGTTTTTGAGGGAAGTTAGACAATAAAATGGATCAGTGTTCTGATACATAACCAGTGGAAGTCCTTCCCCTGTACCCTGACTGGGAAACAGGAAAATTGGCCTGAGTTTTCACCTAAGCAGGGTAGAAGTACACTAGATTGGTTTTAATCATGAATGGTGATAAAGAGCATTTCAGAGAGCTGAAAGGCAATGAGTGAAGTCAAAGTGACAGAAAATGAAGACTTTTTATATGTCTTTTTATTTAGTGGTTTACTCAAAAATTAATATGGAGTCGATCATGAGATTTTTGTGGTCACATTTATTATTTCCTTAATGCTAGTGATTAGCCAGCATTCGTCACCCAAAGTTTTCTAACCATCCCTTTGATTTATTAATAAATAGGAAACATAATGCTGCAAAAGTAATTAAAGATGCAACATGCAAATATAATTAGCAAGGATAGTTTGATTTGGCTTGTATAATATTATATAAATATAAACACTTAAAATTTCTTTTTGTAGTGCTGGGTATGGAACCCTGGGACTTCTACATGCCAGGCACCTGCTCTCTCACATGTTCATCTCTGAGTCCTCTAAGTGAGGACAGCGCTGCACAGAGGAAGAAGAGCATCCAGAACCGCAAGGTTGGTTACAGAGTGTTAAACCAGACCTGACGAAGAATGTTTAAAAAAATGGAAACTCTTCCCAGTAACAACATTGTTTCCCCTTGCTGAACTGTGGAGTGAGGTCTTTCTGCCATTTGACACAGTTGCACCATTAATGTCTGGATGACAAATGTATACTGAACATGAGATCAGTGGGTTGCTACTAGGCTCTCTATTATGAACCGAAATATGACTGAAGCATCTCTGCAAAATGGAACTTCATATACGCAAATCATGTGATTGAGTTCAGTGACTCTCAAGGTAATGTCTATATCTTACAACATAGTATAATGTACTTATAATGAGAACACAAGCTCTATTCATTAATTTGGGGAATCTATCTTCAGACAGTTATGAAAACAGAAAACAATAAGATCTCTATTTTGAAAAAGTTGTGTTACTGAGTACAATGAAATTACATAAAGAACTATAAAATGCCAACAAGAAATTATTAATCGTATTATGTTGGTACCAAAATGACTGGGTTAGGTTATCATTAACTATTGACAATGAATCCTTCTCAGCAGGAAGGAATTCTAAACTCACACTTATCAGCTGCTGAGGTCAGCATAATTATTCTACAGCAAAAAGATAATATAATCTACACATAAAACTTCAAAATTTGTACTAGAAATACTATGTAAAGCAATTAGGTAAGAAAAAAATAAAAAGCACTCAAATTTGAAAGGAAGAAGGGATATTACTGTTTACAGACAACATAATTTTATATGTAGAAGCTCATAAGGATTCCAAAAAAATCTGAGAAGAGCAAATAAACAATTTCAAAGTTGCAGAATACAAGATCAACCTTCAAACATCACTAAGGTGTGATGTCTTTCAATCTGTTTGGAAGATATAGAAGGGGAGTAGCTAAATAAACAAAATTTCTGTTTTTAGGTCTTTGAGGACTCGCCATGCTGATTTTCATATTGGTTGCAGCAATTTACACTATCATCAACAGTGGAGAAGCATTCATTTTCCCCCATAGACTTGCCAGCATTTGTTATTGGCTGATTTCTTGAGAATGGCCATTCTTTGTGGAGCAGGATTAAATTTTAATTTGAATTTCTTGAATGGCCAGCAATGTTGAACATTTTTTTCATGTATTTATTGACCGTTTGCATGTCTTCATCTGAGAAGTGCCTACTCATTTCAGATGTGCATTTTCTATTTGGGTCTTGAGATTCTGGGAATCTCAATTTTGAGTTTTTAATACTATATCCTAGTTACCAGACCTTCATAAGAGGAGTAGCTGGCAAAGACTGTTCACATTGTCTGGGTTGTATCTTCACTCTGTTTGTGGTTTCCTTTGCTGTGCAGAAGCCTTTAATTTGATGTGGTCCCCTTTGTTGATTCTTGGTATTATTTCTTGTGCAATCAGGATTTGTTAAGAAAACCTTTATCCATACCTGTATTTGCAAGTTTTGTCTATTTTACCTTCCAGCAGATTGTTTCTGTCCCAATGTTTAGATCCTTGATCCATTTTGATTTTAGTTTAGTCCATGGTGAGAGATAATGGGTCTAGGTTCTACCTGTGGTATGTGGAAGCTAGTTTTTTCCAGCACTGTTTGTTAAACAGTCTATCTTTTCTCCAGTAAAGAGCTTGACTCCTTTGTCAAAGATAACAGCTAAGTGTTCCTAGAGTTGTTTCTGTATCTTCTATTCTGTTCCATCACTTCATGAGACTGTTTTATACTTGTTTGTTTGTTGCTTTTGTTTTTGTTTGGGAGGCAGTTACCAATACTATGCTGTTTTCATTACTGTAGCTTTGTAGTATAACTTGAAGCCTGGAATTGTGATGTTCCATGCTATGTTTATAGCAGAGCAATTCATAATACCTAAATCTTGGAAACAGCCTATATACATACGAAAAGATGAATGCATAAATAAAATGTGATAATTATACACAATGGAGTGCTAATCCACCATAAAGGAGGATAAACTTGAGTCATTTGTGGGAAAGTTGATGTACTTTGAAAGCATAATGTTAAGCAAACTCAGACACACAAGCCTATATATATATATATATATATATATATATATATATATATATATGACAGATAATAGGAAAAGAAAAAAAGAGTAAGAGATAGAGAAGAAAGTATATTGCATTCCAGCATGGACAATGTATCTAAAGTATCCTTAACTTAGTAAAATTTACATATGTATTTTATATGCTCATTGGCCTATTAGTCTAGTTTTCAAACTGCATATATGACAATTAGCTGTATAAACTTTTACAAGATAAATAAATGAATCTGATGACATAAAAATAAAAGGGGGTGGAGGAAAGGGGAAGGAATAGAATAGAAATGTGTTCTGTACATGCACCAATTCCTTACAGTAGATACAATCTTTATGTACTGCAAACATGCACTAATAAAAGTTTAAAAAAAGAAAAAAGAAAATCAACACACAAAAATTAATAATGCTTGTGTGCACTAACAAACAATTTGAAGAGGAAATTCAGGACAATCTCTATTTACAGTAACATCAAAAGCACTACAATACTTAAGAATAAATATTAGGTAACAAATTTCATGGATTGGAATATTTAGAGTTGAAATGCCCTTCTACCCAGAGCAATCTAGAAAGTTGATGTAATCTTATGAAATTACCAAATTATTTCTTGAAAAAACAAAAATGAAAACAAAAACAGAAACAAAAAACCCTGAAATTCATATGGACTCTCATAAAGAGCCAAAGAGCCAGAGCAAAATGGACAATTTCATGGTTTTTTCATGAAGTTAAACATTTTGTAAAGCTACAATAATGAAGATAGCATGGTACCAGCCTGAAGAAAGATATAATCCCAATGGAACAGAATAAAGACTACGGAAGGGGAACTTCATGTGTATGGCCAAACGTTCTTAAACATGTGCACCACAGGTATATAACTGGGGCAATACGGGGGCAGCTGAATGGAAGAGTGAAGTTAGGTCCTTATTGTTATATCAAAATAGAACAAAAAGCAGCTCAAAATAGATTAAAGACTTAAGTTTGAAGATTAGAAAATAAAAGATGCCTACAAGAAAACAGAGAATATCTATCATGTTGGTTTGGACAATGATTTTTCAGTATGTCACCAAAGTCAAAGGCAAAAAAGCAGAATCTCAGGTGGCTCTATCAAACTTAAAAACCACTGCAAGGCAAAGTAAAAGTGTGACTTATGAAGTGGAAGGAAATGTTTGCAACTATATTTCCAATTTTTGTAAAAAACACTTCTACAACTGAACTTTATTCTTGCAAAACAATAAGGTAATTCAAGTTGAAAGCAGACAAAAGGTTTGAATAGCCTCTTCTCCAAAGATACACAAATGGTGGACTAGCAAGTTGCTCAGTACCACTCCCAACGGAAGAGCTGAGGAAACCTGGGAGATCACACCTCGTACCCGCCTCATGCCCGCCTCACACCCACCTGAGTGGCTACTGCAAAATCAGTCGAAAAAACAACAGATGGTAAATGTTGGGGAGAGAGTGGGGAAACTGGAAGATTGCACACTGTTGATGGAAGTGTAAAATTGTGTGATCTCTCTGGAAAACAGTAAGAAGGTACCTCCAGAAATTAAATGTGATTGCCAAATGATCAAGCAAATCTAGTTGCCAGTATATATCCCAAAGAAATAAATAGAATCCCAAAGAGCTATTGATGCCCCTGGAAACATCATTTGCCAAGGCCAAGAAAAAGAAACCTAAGTCTTCACTAACGAATGAGTGGATAAAGAAATGAACTGAAATATTATTCAACTTTAAAACAAAGAAAATCCTATTATATGCTGCAATATTGATAGATTTTTCAGGGTATTACCCTATGTGAAATAAGCCAACTACAAATTAAATTGACAAAATTTACCAATTAAATTTTACAAAGAGTTTCTGTGCTAAGTCTATAGATTGGGAAAACATTGAGAAACAGAAAGTAGAATGGTGGTTGCTAGGAGCAGGCAGGAAGGGGGAAGGAGAATTATAAAACAAATACAGATATTGATCATGCAGGATGAAAATTCCCAGAGAGTTGGTAAACATCAAGGTTAATATAGTTAACATCACTGTGCTGTACGTAAAATTGGCAACGATGATAAATTTTGTGCTTTTTACTATAATATGAAATTATACACTTTCACTGTGGAATAAAATTGAAATTCTATATGAAATGCCTTTAGCTATTGTAAGAACCACAACATATCTTTCCAAAATTATTTTGCTTGTGACTAATCTTCAAGTATGCAGTATTTTCTCAGATCTGACTAAAGTCTATCGGGAAGAGTTGTGCAGAGAAAAACAAACGCTGTCATGTCTCTTCGAAAATGTGAGAAGAAGCAAGGTTAGAGGAGAGTTACAGGGCCCATGGAGGAAATACACATTAGTACGCTACTTCAGTCCACTGGAACCTATCAAGTAATTCATCCCTGCAAGAATGCGACAGAAGAACGAAAAGAAAACGACTGAAACGGAAACAAATAGATCATAGGGGCCTGAGCTTTTCAACTGTATTCAGTCATTTTAATTATTTTTCTCTTTATCTTCTAAAAGTATTGTGAATTGAGGGATTTTGCAACTGATTAAAGAGAAAGATATTACCAGGAGATGGCGGCATATCACAGCGAACTCAACTCGTCCACATTTGACAGATCCGCAAGATGCGGAGCTCCCACCGCGGGGAAGAGGCCAGGGGCTTCCTGCGTCTGGATGCTGCGGTCCAGCAGGAAAATGAAAAACGTCTCCGTCCTCGAGCTCCGAGGGGAGACCCCGGCAGCTGGCGGCCGCACTGTATCTGGGTTTATTTTCGCCTTGGTGAGCAGATGTTGTGAGCAGTTTTGTGGATTACACAAAGCATCAGGCTGCACTTGACTACAATTCTGTTTACTGGACTGTATTTAAAACAATCTGGATGTGCAAAAATTTAAATATGGCACCAATGAGCTGGCAGGAAAATGAGTGTCTGCTTGTCACGAAGAAGCAAAGAAATCAGGCCGTCGATGAGCAGCCATATTTAACCCATTCAGACAGCAAATGTGTTGCAAAACATGTTCATTTAGAAACAGGACAGGAATAGAAATCGAGGAAAAGAACTCAGTTGTGAGAAAAACGATTTTCTCCTCAGTATTTTAAAATCCTGCAGTGTTATTTTCAAGGTTAGAAAAGTATTATTTAGTTATATTTGAGAAACATAAAAATATTTTTATGACAAGAAGTGTTTCAGGTCCATGATGGTTTATTCTAGGAATAATTTGTTTTTATGACTTTTATTTTTTTTGTATTTGATTGATTTTATTAAAATCATGTATTTTTATTATTTTGATATTTTTTGCAAAACATTTAGAAGAAAAGGTATAGATTATGGAAATGGGTCAATTTATGATTCATTCTGAAAATTTGGTTTAAATTGTAAAATCTGCATTTGCATTAACTTGGTCTTTAGTGTCTGTTTAGTAAGACTATATATTTGTAAATAAGGTGCTTTTCATGAAATCAAATGACCTCTGATTTTTAACAAGTGATTTAACACATGTTTAAATTTATATTTAAAGACCAACTCAATATACTGAAAATATACTATGGTATTTGTATGTAATGGAGTAATTTTCATTAAATAGCTTATAATTTTTTAAATTTTGATTTATTTTTTGCTATTCTTTAAATCTGGCTCAATTTGGCATTGTAAACTACAAATATTCATTTTTATGCATGCAAATACTGTGGTGTATAGTGACGGAATAATAGATGAACTGATTTATATTACTTTTATGAATAACTGAAACATTTATTAAGTGATAGTTAAGAACTGTATTAAAATGTTATCATGACATTGCTTTTTAATAGTAATAATAATAGTAATCAGGTCATCATATCTGGACTACTCATTAAAATGCAGAGAAGGGCATTAGGTTATGACCAAGAAAAGACAATATATACTTTCAGAAATACAGATAAAAGATCCCTATTAACTTTACAAAGGCACAGACATATATTGGAAATAAATGAAAGGGAGCATTTCACACATAAATTTAAGATAATCCCACGGGTGGATGAATCCAGGAAGGATGATCCCATCTAATAAAATGCCTTAGGGTCATATTTATCACAACCCTTCCTTTCCGTCATTCCAAATGAGTATTCAGTGTTCTGGGTCATGGAGACTGATGAAATCAGAGAACTCTGAAACCTCAAGCAAAAGCAGTTAACCTCAGTCTCAATAATTAATATCAGTAGTTGGCAGTTAAGCCTGGGTGTCATCGTGTATTATAGATGATGAGGCTTCTGTGAATTAAATCTTGTGGTTGATGAGCTTGTTTTCCCCAAGGTTAAAAAAAAAAAAGACTTTTTTTTTACTACCAAATGTGCAACTCTCACTTCTACATCAGTAATTGGGATTCATAAAATAAATGTAAGTGCAAGCTGGGAGTGGTTATTGAGTGAAACTCTAACCAACCCAAAGTCAAAGTCCACAGGGTTGTCAGCAGCTTACGTGATCAAGATTGTAAACCATCTCTCTTCCCATAAATGGCTGTCTTTGGTCTGGCTCCTCCAGGTCACAGAGATGACTACAGGCACACCCAGACTTCATAGATTAGTCCAGGAGTTTCAAATTTAAGGCTTCAGGAGATCATAATTTCTGTTACTGTGTTTCTCTTTTACAAAATTAAAAAAGAAATTGTTAAGAGGTTTTCTTGGAGGGTAGATATGTGTTAGTATTGCTTAGGCAACACCAAAGATCTTGATGTGCAGGTTGTAACTTTGAACTCCTTGAATAACTCGGAGTAATTAAGAAGTCAGAGCTACTAGTGAAGTTCCATCGAATGTCACTGAATATACTTTTGCAGTTTAGTGCAGGTAGCCTTATTACATGTTTCACTTTTGTGAACAGAGAGGAAAGAGCAAAGTGGCCAAGGGAAGCAGGTGAGGAAATGGTGGTAGTCATAGAACTGTCTTTTTCTTCACAATGATTTCATTGTTGTTGTGTTGATTGTGCTTTTAGCACTCTTTTCAAAAGCCTTATTAGGACTGTAGACCAGGCACTTCAGTTATAAAAATTAAACATTGAACCAACTGGGAAGTCAGTCCACTTGGGGAAGACCTTTAAACTGGAACTTAGTTGCCATCAAGTGCCATTAGAGAGAAATACATTGAAGGCTGCAGCAAGTACATGAATAACTTTTCAAAATGTCTAGCACCTGGACTGGATTAAAACCCTTGCTGTCTAGGAGAAAGGGCAGGGTTCTTGCTGATTATACCAAGAACTCGGAATAATTAGGAAGTCAGCGCTACTCGTGAAGTTCCAGAAGTGCTGAAATCCCTCACCCACCTGCTCTTCATTCCCCCTGATTGTCTCATGCTCTCCCTATTCTCCGAGCTTCTCCAAGGCAGTAGCAGAGGTGCGCCTGCAGGGCAGAGGAAGTCCTGCGGAATCCAGACACACTGCTGAGAGACTGCTGTGCTGAGGCTCGGGGCAGACGTGCAGGACCCTTGAGGAATGACAGCAAATAGCTTTCTTACATCAAATCTAAAACAATCTAGTGATAGAAGGCAACGGCAGTGAGGGATGATTTTTAAAAGAAGGTGTATCCTTCTAGCTTAATAAATGCATTTATTCTGCAGCATGCATAAAGATGGTCAAAATACACAACATTTGTAATACAAAAAATTTACTCTACTTCATTATGATACTGATATGTAAGTAAACACTTAAACTATAAAGGATTACTCTGAATCAAAGACAATTTTTAGGTAAAATATGCTAACATTGAATATGAAAGTGTGTGTAAACAAGCAGACTGCAATTATTTCGATCATCATTTATGATAATTTAGAATCACATTAACAAAACTCTACCTTCATTGGCTGCTGTTTTGAGCCCTGTGGAGGCTGGACGAATCAGGTTCTGATTCTTGGTGTTCATCTGGGAAGATGAATGGGTGGATATTTAAATGACAAGAAATATGTAAGTCAGGAAATGTTCAGGAGGTCAGGGTTTCACAGCCATTCACAGTGAGTGAAGGTACAGGAGAGGCCGATGATGACCAGTCTGAATGGCAGGAAGATTTATATAGACAGAGAGAGGAATGACGAGGCAGGCACAATCACATCTTTTGGCTGTGAAACCTTCTCTTTTATAATTTTTGTAACAGAAGACATTCTGGATGACCAGATACATAATTGCTGGCGATTGTCATTAAAGCAAGGGTCCCAGAAAGAAAGAAAAAAAAAAAAGAGCAATAAATTTTAGATCCAGAGACTTCAAATCAAGGCAGAGCTTATTCTAATAAGCATTTTGTTAACTTCTAAGAGGACAGATAATTTTTAACCTTCACTGACCCTCAGGTCCTACAACTGTGAAACAGAGATCCTAAGACAACTGCTGGTGATCACATAGGATTGTCTTGAAGCTCCAGTTAAAACCAACTCAGTGCACACCTGCCTCGACTTTCCAGCACTGTGAGAGTCTCTGAAGTATTTGAAGGAATAACCCTTATCCATGTGGTGTAAAGCGGTGCTATGTGTTACGATGTCTGCTGCCTTAGTGCATAGGCAGCTGACAGATCAAACGCAAATCTTTATTCAGGTAAACCCTACTCCATCCATTTTCATCGCTGAAGTCATTTTGTCAACAGCTTGTACTGGAATTAACGTTTTGCAGGCCTATTTTTTCCCCCCCAGAATGGCCAACAGGAGACCAAGTGAACTTTCTGTTATTGATCCACCCTGCCACAGGGTGTCGCTCTAGGAGAACACTGCAGCCTGTCTGGAGGCAATAATGTGGCAGCAGGAAGTCACCACTTCCTGTGCAGTAGGTTGACTGCATAATGGAAACCACTGACCCTCACAAGGTTGCTATCCAGTTGGTATGGTCAGCAAACTTTATCATTAGGTATTATCCTAGATCTATTTTATAATTTTTTTGGAACAAAAAATGAAGACCACCAACTGAAAGATTTGGAGTTGACTCAATCTTAGAGAGTTGAATGAGTCATTGCTTGCCTTGGGAAGAGAAAGAAAGCGACAAAAAATGCAAGCAAGAAAGTTGATGGAAAGTTCTGTTTCCACTTATTTCATCAAACTTTTAGACTTAACGCTCATTCATGGTTCATGTAAAACCCATGCACAGTTGATGTGGCTCATTCATGATGAATCTGAAATCCTTTTCAGCCAAGAGTTAACATGACTATAAAATCACAGTAATGACTCTGAAACGGCAGTTTGCCCAAATCACTTTAAAACTGTACCAAGTAGCCTCCCTTTGCTTCTGATTAGCTGTAACTCATCCATCTGAAACAGGGTAGCTTTAAAACTGCTGTGGGCAAATAGGATGAAGATGGCTTGGGAAACTTTCAACCATTAAAATGGTGATCAAGGAGGATTAATAAATGAAATCAGCTTGAAACTTCGAATCTGTCTTCTTTAACTACTGAAATTTTAGGATACATAAACCTCTACCAAAAATGTGATAGTGAAACCTCTACATGCCTATTTTCATTGCTTATTCAGCCAATTATAGGTAATAGAAAACCTATCGATGTTCCATTCATTCAGCAAGATGTGTTGAGGTATGTCACCATGTGGGAGAGAAAACTAGACATGACTCTTGCGCTTAGCCAATTAGTCATCAGTGAGCGAAAGGACATGAATCAAATAACCACACACGAGTAATACATAATGTTCCAGTGTGGTTACTGCTAAGAAGGGAAAATACATGCTCACATAACTGAGGATTTTATCTAGTCATAGACAGCAGAGAAGGATTTCCTGAGTAAACCAAAGCAGAGTTAGGGTGTGATCAATGAGTAATAGTTAACCGATCAACAAAGAGCAGAGAGAGGTCAGACCTGAAGGCACACTGGAAAGTCAGCAGTAAGAGTTCTGGGAGCTGAAGATGTTCACGCTGTAGGCGTTCAGACAGGGAAACCAATGGGGTCCAAGAAGTTGCGCTGTAGTTAAAAGTGAAGTCAAGCCAATGAACATTTTAAACCAAGAACAATAGGGGGGTAGGTGAAGGGGTGAACATTTCAAAATCATTCCTGCACTTTGAGGAAGATTCGCTTGAGTTTGGGATGCAAAAGGAATTTTAGTGGGTAAAAATGTGTCTGGGGAAACTAGTTACAAGCTAGGGGATGAGAACTTGAGTTAAGTAAAAGCAAAACATTAAAACTGATGGATATGAGGCACACGAAAAGAAACTTCTTTCCAGTGATTCCATGTGTGGACAAATCTTTGCCTTCATCTCCTCAGTGTCCGGTGAGACTCCTATAGAATTATTTGGCTGAAGAGCCTACCCACTTCAATCAACACTACAAGGAAGGAGAAAGCAGGTTCTCTGACTTGTGACTCCATAACAGTTATTCATGTGCATATTTAGACATAGAGCATCAAACACCTTCCACAATTATCATATCAAATTAGACTTTCAAGGAAATACAAAGGAGTCTCAGTTTCCCCATCCTCTCAATGACTTTGACCACTGTCAATCTTTTTACCTTAGTTTATAAAACTCATTGTTTTTTTTAAACATTTCTTCAATTACTGTGTTGTTGAACATATTTTCATATATCCATAAACCATCTTTATACCTTTTTCCTTGAGTTGCCTACTGGTGTAAAGTGCCCAGTTTTGCTGTATTGTTTGATAAAGTTTGAAAGATTTATGTGGGGTATGGTCTTCATGTATTTTGCAAATTATCTTCCAGTTCCTTTAATATGAACCAGTAAACCTTACTTTCAAACTATACTCCTAGGAGATTTTTCTTCCTCAAAATGTTCATTTTCCACATATGTCAGCTATTTTTTGTCCACTGAAAACTATAATATCTCTCTATAGTGTTTTTACATTTAACAAATAAAATTATTAGACAGCCAAATAAGTTTGAACTTTAGAAAGTGCTGTTTTCCTGCATAAGTAATGCTATGTCCAGAACCTACTATACAATGAAATTATTTATTGTTAATCTGTAATTCAAATTCATCTGGCTTTTCTGCACTCTTCTGGCAATTTTACTTGTTTAAATTCAATTTTTCATAACATGGCATTTAATTCACCCTATATTTGTCCAAGAGAATTCTGAAGAACAGGCAGGAATAATTTCATCCAAGACTACCTCAGTTTGAAGTATTTCTTGAAGTCAACGTGAGCTCCTGGCTTCCAATGGAGTCACTGCCTCAGCCATCTTGCTCGGGACAGCTCTGACATGGAGAGGGTCACGATCACGAGGTGGAGCAAATTCCCAGAGAAGAATAGAAAACTTGCAGGTCTCATGATTATTAAGTCATGAAACTATCACTTTCCAATTTGGACCTTTAAAAACATGAATAATAATATTTAAAATTAGCAATCACTTTTGATTTTTAAATTTTGTGATGCATCATATTATCTGGTAAAGGCCCTACTCTTCACTGTATCTAAGTATTTCAAATACATCAAGAATCATCACGATAGGTGGAATAATGTTGGCCTCAAGATTTCTGTCTCTTCATTGTGGACGTGGCCCATTATGTGGCCAAAGGACCCCACAGATATCATTAAGTGAGCATCCTGAGGTGGGGAGACCATCCTGGATTACCTAGGGGAGCCCAATTCACTCATAAGCGTGTTCATCAGAGGAGGAATGTAAAGTGTCAAGTAAGCAGTGTGATGATGGAGCATTTAGAGAGAGAAGTCAGAAGTTACTCAACTACCTGCTTTGAAGACAGGAGAGCTGAGGAAGGCAAGCAGCTTCCAGGAGCTGGACAAAGAGAGGAAAGGACTCTTCTTCAGCACCCAGAAATAGTAAAACTTTGCCAACACCTTGATTTTAGCCCATAGGACACTTATGTACATATATACACATACACACACACACATACATGTGTATATATACACATTTATATAGTTGTCATCTCTAGAACAGTAAGATAATAAGTGTATATTGTTTTACATCTCTAAATAAGTGGTCATTTGCTATAGCAACAATACAAGTCTATGCAATGACAACACTCAATATTTTCAGACTTTCTTGTACACAAATAATTTCATTCAATATAAAAAACATATTATTAAGTTCATTGTTTGTATTTTTCAACCCTCATAATTTTACCTATTTGAAAATAGCATATATAATAGTAGAATAGCTACACAATAATTCATATTGCTTTGTGCTCTCCTGTTTTATGTGTGTACATATAAATGTATGTATATACTGAAATTGACAAACCAGCAAATTGTTTTGAAGAAATGCTTCACCAATTTGGATTTCTATTAGATGTTCTTCAAGAGGAAAGACCTTAAAGTATTATAAAATTTGGACTATATTGCTGGAATGTTCCTTAAATATTAAAAAATAAACTCACATTACTCTTTCAAAGATTGAAACACTTAGCAAAAATCTAGTTAGTTTGAACATTTACAAGATTTTTTAAAGTCAAAGGGAAAACATTAAAATATTCTATTTTGAAAGTATGTCTTTCATTTCTAACATACAAAGACACGCTTGAATATTCTATTTCAGGAAATTGTTGGATCTTTTATGCATTCGTTTACAGTAACACGTTTTAAAAATGGTTTCAGAAAAAAATTATGTGCAATTTAACTATACTGTTGTGTTCCTAATAAAACAGAAAAATGACATGTTACAAAACCGTAATTATAGGGAGTTTCAGAAGATGTATTTGAAAAGATCTAGTGGATTAGTACTTTCAGTAGACCAGCTGCTCCTGAGTGGCCCTTAAGGTTAAGCTGAATATATTTTCAAACACAACTGTTTAGGTTTCCAAGCACATTGCATCTGATCTAAAGAATGAAATGAGCATATTATGCACTTTGAGACATTGAAACTTCTTCAAAATATGATTAGCAGCCTGTTTTCTTTGATTGAAATTCATTTTACTAATATATTGTGAAATGCACATATAAACTCTTTCTTACTCAAAAATATTATTTCATTGTAAAAAGTGATAAATCATCTAAATACTTATTTGGTTCATGAATTAATTAAATTTTGGCCAATGTATGTCTTATGTAAAAGACATTATGATAACACATACTGTGTGCTTCTTGCAACAACCACATGGAACACGTAGTCACTATATGCAAAAAAAAAATAAAACAGGCTGACAGAATGTAATTTAATATGACAGAATTTAATTTAATTTGTGTCTTAGTAATGGTCTGAATAACATTTCTTTAGAAATGTAGTTTAACGGCAAAGCTGACAGTATTGTAATATATAATATTAAAGCTATTAAGCCTTTTGAACGGGGTACTACTTCCTTTGCAATATTGTAATAATATCAGCCAGGAGATTCTAGGTCATGCTACATTTAAAAAATCTCACATATTTTAATGTAACTTTTATTGCTCATTCATGTAAAATCTACTTTCTATCTAACTTGCTATACATGTACGTTCCTCCTCCATTTGCTTAATAATCCAGCATGATCCGAGTAAAATTACATTTTCTGTATCATAAACACACACGCACATACACCTACAGTAAACTCTGAGAGCAGAGGAAGGGAATTAAACAACAGTATGATTAGAAGAGATTCTCATAAAAAGAAAATTTGAAATAATTTCCTCTGCAGCTGAAAGTTAATGATCGAGGACTAATCACAAAAGTCATCGGAGCAAAAATATAGTGTACATAAATTAACTGCAGATATGTTGTATAAATCTCAAAATATTCAGTAAGCTGAACAATGTATTTGGGCAAAATAAGCAATGGAAACAGTATTTTCATGAGAGCCCAAAACTAATGAAAACAAATACTAAAAAGGGAATTCTAGTGAACTTGAGCAAGTTCTTGAAGAGCAGAGTTTGTGCAACTTGAGATACATACTAGGCTATAGTTGAGCTCGAAAGCTTCCTTCAGACAGGGTAAGCAGTTCTCCAAGGAGATATCCCCAGAAGCAGCTTTTGGCTAAGAAATGAGGGTTTGATAGACTACATCTGCCACAGAGTAACTCCTCATTCCTATGTAATTATCACTGAGAATTCTCTCTTTTCCTTTTGTGTTACTTCTCTTCTTCCTAGACATAAGCTTAGTAGAAAAATCTGTGTACCTGCCAGTAGCACTCCCACAAGACTACACAGTCTCAAATAGAATTCAAGAATTTATGAATTTAACTCTAGCAGTTACACATTTAGAGCATCATTCACCCTCTTCTCCTTGCTGTTATGCTTTTTCTTGTACTTAAAAGACTGCACATTGAAACATTTTTTTTATTTTAAAGAGAATAGAACAAAACAAGACAAAACAAAGCAAAACAAAACAGAATAGAGTCAAACGTAATATTAAAAAGGTATAAATTAAAAAGAAAATAGGGTTGGCTGTTTTGTTACTTTTTAAAATCTTCAGTCATTTTATTTACCACTAGGTTGAACTTATAGAAGTTTTCATCAAAGGAGAATATCTAAGTAGGGAAAAGACATGGTAAGCTTTTTTGAGGTATATATGTTCAAAACTAATAAGAAATGTGAAGGCCTCACTTCACACTTGTTTGTATTGTTTTCTTTGGTCAATTTTACAAAGATATATGCTAATGAAGATCTAGTAAAAGGTATAATGTACATGCCCTTAACATTGTATTATATATTAAAACATAAATGTTTATTCATCCATAATCTTTTGTTGACATGCCAATATCATGTCAAATACAAGTCCTCTGATTAAATGACTACTTCTAGTTTCATTTTCCATAAACTTAACCAAGAACTTAAGCTATTTGTCAAACAGTGTGAGTACAGTATTTTTAAAAATAATTTTCCAGTCTTCTCCGGTGGTCTTACCCATACCTAATTGATGAAGTTTAGTTTTGTTTTTTGTTGTTTTCTTGTTTGTTTTAGCAACCAGCTTATATGTAAGCAAATTTCTTTAAGTAATCACCAAACTGCTTTGTAAAAGACTCTATTTTATTGTATAATAAAATATAATTGAAGAGTGTCCTTTTTAAGGAAATTTCTTCAGGCTATAGTACTTTTTATGATTTTTCAAGTCATAAACAAGCATCACTCTTCATTTGGGCCAATTCGCTTACTCTTCCTTTATCTAGAATCTTTCCTCAAATATCTGCAAGGTGTTACCCCTCTCTGATGCTAACTCCACACAAAGCCTTCCTTGTGGGGCCCATCTGAAATAGCCCCACATTACCATCTGCGATTTTCTAGCTTTAGTCTTGCTTGTAGCAATTAACTGCCCCTGGAATCATTTCTTTTCCCTAGTGTGTTCTTTATTCTCAATCAAGGTCCTACGAGTGCTCTTTTGATGACTGTTGGGTTTTTTCCACCCATTAATGTATTTCAGTGCCTAGAAAAATCACTGATTCAGAGTAGATGCTCAAAATTTTTGTTGAATTAATGTACACACCAATTGTGGTCCCTGTTTATGTTTAGAAATAGAAAAGTCACTTAAACATTTGCAAATAAGTGTAGACACATTGAGTCTTACCATTGATTTCTGATTTAGAGTTGGTCAAATTCATAAGATTCCTCCATCTTGTCACTTGCTTCTGGGATGGCAATTCAGTCCTAGGTTTACATGCCATCATAGCCTCAGAAAAGGCCTTTCCATTGCAGCTCTGCACCAGTATCCACTGAAATGGAAATATACCCACTTGCATCTGGTTTATCCTCCTTTTCTTTGGAAACTTCTGCTGATTTCTGAGGTCTGCCATGGTGTTGGGTTGAGTAGTAATGACAGCCACTTTCCCTAAGGTCTGAAAGTCACTTCCACGACCTTCCAGTGCAGTTTACTTGTATAATTAGCAGTGGGGAATAAAGTAGTGGACACAGAAAACCAAAGGAACATCGGAGGTCAGGAAGGAAGAGTGCTTTTCTAGGCACTTCCTTGAGCAGACAGGCACTCCGTGCCGCCATCTGTAACTAGACAGCCCCACACCGCTGCACACAGATCCATGGGCTGCTCGTCGCACAGCATCAGAGAGCAAGAGGGGCACAAGCTGCTCCATGCTTGCGTCTAAGAGCTGCTATCATTTTTCATTTTAAATTTGGCTTGAAACCACATCTGAGGAACCCTGCACAACCAAGATTCAGCCAAATCTTCTCCCTTTATCCCTCTACTTCCCACTTCATGGGCAAGTGTCCTGTGTTCTCTTATGGCACCAGAACTTTTAAGAGCTCAGTACTCGAGTCATTCAGGTACTTTGTGGTAGAATGCAATGCCTTTTGCCATGTGCGTATTTTGCTTTTGAAACTTGGAAAGCTCATTTTCTACACTGTATACTTTCAAAATTAACTTGAAAACTCTTGTTTCACCTGGGCAACAACTAGATCAGTGAGTTGCATGTTCATTGAGTTAGTTGACTGCTGAGGCAACCACCCAGGGGAAAGCTAGATTTCTTGGGTCTTGGAAATTTTTGTGATCACATGAACTACACTGAACTGATACATGCAACACATGCATGAATACAAACCTGTTGTGCAGGTTAGTGTTCACTAGAGAGACATTTAATAGAAGATATATATATGTATATTTTTCTTTTTTATATAAGGCAGGCTTACAATGGTCACCTTCAGTCAGGTGTGCAAGAGTGCAAAAGGGTTTTCTACACACTGGAGATCCAAAGGATCCAGTCAAAAGCCGAAGGCCTGGAACTCACTACAGAGTCCCATGCAAGTCAGTCTCCGAAAGCTGAAGGGTCTGCGCTTTTAGCCAAGAGACAGATGTACAAAGCCGAGTGAAGGCTGCAGTTCCCCCAAAGCAACAGAAGGGAGCCTTCCTTCTGCGTTCACCTTTATATTCCATTCAGCCTACAAGCCTGTTAGTTGGTGCCAGCCACACACTGGGGCGGCTTCCGTCTTCAGTTTATCTATTCAGTTGTTACCAGAATGATGCTAAGACAATCAGTTGGGTGTCTCTTACTCAAGTTCCCAAAACACTTAGCTATCAACATACACACATTCACTCCTGCTCACATGTGTAGTGTATTCAAAGGTAGTGACTAAGAACGGGAGGGAAGGAAGGCAGAACAGCATGGCCCAATTTGGCTTTTAACCAACTGTCCCAGCAATATTTTAATAGAATACATCTAAGATGATAATATATTCATGGTTTAGTTTTAATATTACTGAGCAACCTCTTATGACCAAAAAAACTAGAATAGAGTGAAGAGCTTTAAGGTATAGCAGAAAAAAGTGGTAATTGTGAAGCATAAAGCAATCCCACCGAGGATAGAGAAATGTGAAAGAAGAGCTGTGGTTATAGATTTGGAGCAAGTAGTTAGACATCTGAAGGTACACAGCATCACTGAATATAAAAATTAAGAGATGATACAGAGGAAGAAAAGAAGGGATAGCGTTAACAGAATAATGCCAATTATTCTGCTCCAGGATATCCTTAGCTATTACATAGTTATTGCTTAGAAAACTGGAGGAAAATGAAATATCTGATACACTTCTATCTCAAAAGAGACATCTATACTTTTAATGAAGTCAATTCACTACAAAATCTTGAATTTACGGAATATAGAAGACAGAAAACTAAAAATCAAATCCGAGATATCTTTATGCATGCCCCAAAGACAAAACTACACTAATATAGTCATTTATATTACTGTTGTGTGGGCTTTTAAAACATTCAATGAAGTCTTCTTTTGAATGTCTTCTTTACACAAATATAATTGTTCATATTAATAAATTATGGGATTGCTTTCTCATATAAAATTCACATGATAAATTATAAGATTTATATATCATAAAATTTGTCATTGATATTTACTGGCCACCTAGATGGTATACAAGATTGGATATTATGGCCTTAAATAGCAGAGATTTAAAAAATATAATTTTCAGTGGCACATGAATGAGAGTTTCTCTCCAAGTTTTGCATAGTAAAAGAAGAGGTATTCTTTACAACTCTCAGGAAACAGCCTTTGTAGAATATAGTCACAGCACTGAAATTTTTAACATGTTATGATTTGTTACTCAAGCTCTTTAAATCTGTGTGGGGTGGTGCTTGACCCTAAACATGAGATAACCATGGCATTCTAGTGCTTCAGAGTGGTAAATGTATGCATTTATCTCCCCCAGATGAGAGCCTAACAATTTCCTAAAAATATTCATTTCACCTTAGTTTTTACCAAATTGCATAATAATTATGATATCCCACTACCATCTTTGGGGAACAAAGCAACTTTAGAAATAATTAATCAATGGATAATCATCTCTATAAGACTCTGTGAAGTTGAGAAAATGCTTGCGATTTAAAACTACCAATCGTGTTTTCATCTGTCTTCAGAGAGTTACATCGAGGCAATAACTGTCTCCAGGATCAACAATGTAATCTTGCTAGAGCCGTGGATTCCATGCATATTCAGAACCTTTAGGACCGATTTAGTATCCGATCCCTGGAAGCAGGCCTATGGCAAAGCAGACTGCTGTGCAAAGGGTTGGAGCACAGGGTTGTCAGAGGGTTTCTCTTTCCTCTTCTCTATTAATCAAAGATTGGTAAACAATTGGGCTTCGTGTCCTCTTGACATGGCGCACGGGACTTAGAGAATTTGTCTCTTAATTTTGAAAGTATGCTCAATAAAGGTTTTGCTTATCTTGTCAACATTAGAGTTTGAGAAGATGATGACTATTAGCTGATTCTTTTCCTCTTTGCATTCCTATTATGATAACAATGAAAATTTCCACTCAGGTACATGGGTGCCTCACTTTGGTCAGGAAAAAGATAAAATGCACATCAGTGCAAATCAGAGATATACTAACATACAAAATTTTTAATTTCCTAAAATGATATGCCCTTGCTAGTAAATTGGTGTGGTGCCATAACAACCACTCAATATGCATGTAGAATCCGTTTCTTTCTTAGAAGCTGAGTGATATGTCTTTATCCCAAATGTTTTCTCTCCGCTTTTACCAACCGTGCTAACAGGCAACACTGGGTACAGGGCAGAAATTTCACAGTGCTTAGTGAGTGATGTGATCCTCTTACAGTGGCTCTCAGACATGATCACTGGCAGACTGAGTGGGTTGAAACCTCAGGACAAGCAGCTGTATCTGTAGAACAGCAGCGAGAAGTGTGACCTGTGCCCCACTTGAGGGATTTTACCTTGGTCTCCCTTCCATTCCAGCTCCAATTCCGAAATTACAGACCAACCTCTGACATCTGAGGAAACCAGAGAGGGAGGCGATGCCTATCCTCAAGAGGGCAGATAGGGGCACTCTACAGCTTCAGGTCTGTCCAGCTGGTTGTGAACTGTGCAGTTCCAGCTGTAGGTTCTTTTTCAGACTTGATTCTGGAGTCTGCTCTCTCATAGAGTGTACAGTTTACAAGTACGTGCCTTGCATGGTACACATGGCTTGGGGTCCCACGGCTGAATCAAGGGTTAGTCCTGACTGCCCCTACATAACAAATAACGCCAGCACCTAGGAAGAGCAATTGATAATAATTCCCTATGAGTTCCTTCTTCCCTTCTCTGATGGATTCTCTTCAATCCTTTTACATTATTTGTTTGTTTGTTTTTATCTTTTGGGGAGGATTTCATCCACAGATTCAGGTTTCCTCATCTCTATGTAACAAGTTTGTCATCAGCTTTGGGTGCAGTTATATGCTCAGACCCATCCTCCAAAATGCCAGGCAACTTTTCTTTAGGTGAAAATTTGATTCATGCTGCATTCAGAAGAACACAAAATCTACAGAAACCCATGGGATTTTCCTTCACAGTTTCAGGGGCAGGAAGTCAGCTTAGAGTTTTGAACAATTTAACTGTTAGAATTATCTCCTTAGGTAATTCTGTCTCTGTTTGGAGAGCTCAGATAACTCCTCAGTCTCTAAAAGTGGCGTAAGTGCTCTAGAACATATGACCCTGCAACTGGCTTTGTGGGTCATACACTTACGGTCAAAACACAGATTTCTGGGATCCACTGGCAGCCTTCGGTATTTAAAGCCTGTGGTGAGAGCCTGAGGGTATTTACCACGCAGAAGCTGCTGAGGATGCACTGAGACTGGTGAACAGTTGAGCTGAGGAATGAGAAGCCTTTGTTCCAGAACGTTCTGCAGGAACCTGCTGCTGACAGCTCCCCTGCAGCCCAGGATCCCTTGTGACCTACGGTCTGCAGACTCTGGAAAGAGACCTTACCTCTTGGTCTGCCCCAGGGGCCGCTGCCCATTTGCACTACTGCTCTTCATGTAGACATCTCCAGTCTTCTTTCAGCTTAACAATAAAATCCCCCTGTATTTGTTTGGAGGTAACTTCCCTGGGAGGGTTTGAGGCAGCTGAGAAGACGGTCTGCTCCTAAAAGATGTGGTTGTGAAAGCTCTCCTTAGACAGTTTCCAGGGGAGATGTGTTATTTTTGCTTTCTCTTCTGTCACCTATTCATTGGGAAGTAGTTTAAGACGGACTAGATTTCCTTCCCCTGCCTTCACTAGCTCTACCACTAGCATGGCACTTACGAACTCCCAAGCAGCGTGGAAGAAAATGAGTGAGACTAGTAAGATGATCCTTTTCTTCTGTGTTGATGCCCTGGTTCCAGCATCATAACGTGGTCCAAGGCATGATGTAAGAGTTATTATTCAATTAATGTCTGTGAATAAATTAAAACTACTCCTTATGAATTATGCCCCAAACAAAAACTCTGCATTCTGGAAGATGGTCTTTCCCGATGGGATATACCAAATAAGTAAACTCAACATGTCAGACCATGTATTTACCTGAGGGAGGAGTAGCTTTTCTTTGAAGGCCAAATACGTCAAAAATAAAAACTTTTATGTATTATTTACTAAGGTGTTTTGTAACACAGGAAGACAACTGTAAACATTTGCAAAGGTTTACTGGAAAGTATTAGGCCTTGAAATCTTATTATCCAAAGAAATACAAAACTATTTCAATGACAAGAAAATATTTTAACTTGCCATAGCAGAAGGCCCCTGTCTCACATATATGAAAGAGTAACTGACACTAAGCTGAGGCAATAATTGTTTCAGTTCTTCAATTTTTGGTGAAGATGTCAACTTTACTTCAAGTTCAGACTTCCCACACACTGAGCAAAAGCTAGAAATTTCTGAAAGTCCAGGTAGACTAGAGAAGAGAAATTTCAACTTTTTATGATTTTAGATTTCTCACAGTCATTAGAAGGGAGTATTTTTGTTATTTAAGCTGCTTCACACAATATTAATAACAACACAACCTATGATTTCTTGATGACCAGTGTAGGAAAAAAATGAGAATCATTTCTTCATCTTTTGTAAATTGTTATTGAGAACTTCGTCCCTGTGTCTATTATGCAGCTCTCTGTTTGTAAATATAAGCCAAGAAAACTCCTTTAAATAAATTTAGCTGACTCTTTTTAAAATAAATTATTGTTTGTTTGTTTGTTTTTTTTTGCGGCACTGGGGATTGAACTCATGACCTTGCGCTTGCCAGGCAGGTGCTTAGACCACTGAGCTAGATCCCCAGCCCTAAAATAAATTATTGTTTAGATGAACATGCTCAATATCTTCTATCTGACTTGCTCTCTGCTCTTTCTTTTCGAACAACAGAAACTTATGTGCATGTACCATGCATATGTGTTCTGTGCTTTTGATAAACTTACAGTGAATAGGGAGTTTTCAGAAGTAGTATTCAATTCCTTACAAATACAAATTCAAAAGTACCGTTTTTCCAGATTATTAAATCCCACTGTAAAATGTTTTTATACCTTATCAACTGGACCATTAAAATCATCATTTTCAGCAACCCGTTTAATTAGTGATTGGTCAGATTTCTATAATTTTTATATCCATTTACTTCTGAATTACAGTTTATGCTAAAACTAACAAAATTTTGTTAAATGTTTTAGTTATTTCTATTAATGTGTTAAATGAAACATAGTTGCATTAAAGTTATTAGACACATTTTACTATTTGTATAAGGTTAATAAATGCACACTTTTTAAACGTACTATTTTCTATATCCAGCTTCTTAATGTTATATTTTAAATTTGGAGTAAGCAACCTAATACGTTAAAGCTCTACAACGGTTCACCACATTACATAGCTCATATGCGCAAGTCATAGAAGGGTCTTTTAAACTTTGACTCGAATCTCCTTTTTAAAACACACATTTCTAAATTTTTATGCTGATAAAAAACCTACAAAGGAAACGGTCAGCCGCAGACCACTCACCGCACACAGGTGTTTGCTAATGCTGGAGACGTGACTCAAGGCGAGGCATTCAGCAAGAGACAGAACCTCTTCTCATAATCTGAAGCAGCAGAGACCCGTGAATCGCAGTTTCCAAGGACCGTCCTCGTGCTCGTGTCCTTGCTTCATCGCCCCATGCCTTCTTCCACTCCACACCTCTGCAGCCGCAAGGGCCGGCTGGGCAACTCAGAGCTTTCCCGCTGCTGAGCGTTGCGAACCCTTGGCTACCCTACTGCGTTTGAGTGCTTTCCTGTCTGGCTCTAAAACCACACCTAATGCTATTCCACTGCCCCTTCACACACGTATGCCCTTCTTTCATAGCCTGTTAGATGTATTACCTGATTTGGGTATGCACAGTTCCCTCTTCAGTATTTTTTTTTTCATTTTCTCTCTCTGACAGGCCACACACTTTAGAGACATTAAATCTCTCAGGGTGGACTGCACACCTCTCACATTCTTGGTTCTGTGGTCTTAGTAACAAATTCACACCAAGGAGAATAGCACATAAGATAAATGAGGTCCTTTCCCATGGCCAAGGCTGTCAGGAGCCCCTGGCCTCCCCTGGGACCTGTTCACTGGGCTTCTCTCATCCCATTTTGATTTCTAGGAAATTCTAACCAGTGTCTGGCTCATCGCAGCGGTTCATCTTATCTCAAGATGGACTAATTGAAATTCCTTGCTTTTCTCTGCACCGTTAATGCATCTATTATTTTTATCTCTTCTGACTATACATTTTCTTCAAGCTTTTGTGGAAATAAAAGAGTTTTAAGAGGAAGAATAAATCATTTAAAAAGTCCATTATTAGAATCTGATACTGTTTGAGAGGGTTTAAAATAAAATCGTATGACTTAGTTATTAAGATATCTCAGAAATTCAATTTCACTCTTCAATTTAATTTTATTTAGCACAGTTATAACTTTTGAGAGGTAAGTTTTTACATTATTCTTTAAAAGTGTAACCCTTTAGGCAAAATATTTCTGACAAAGTATATTGCGACATTCTTTTGGAATGCAGAAAATGTAGATTCTCAAAACAGACTGTCTACTTTTGAAGTATAGTTTAGCAACTTTTTTACCCTGCATCCCTGGGGAAGTCACTAAGGATTCATTTTGTCATGTATTAAAAATTATCAACTCAACATCATAGTTATCATAAGTGTTAATTGAATGTATATATGTCACAGAAATTGAATATATGTATCACAGGGAAAACAATTTCAGTATACTAGTGTTATGATTTGTGTCTAGGTGTTCCCCCAAAGCCTCATGAAGTTTCAGATGAGGCTTTTCTGGAGGTGTCTGAATCTAGAGTGTGTGATTGGTTTGTAGTGCAATGCTGGTCTTTAGGGTGCTGGGATTAAGGGTGTGAATGCTACACTTGCCCAAGGGCAGGTAGCCTGCATACAGTATAAATGACGGAAAGAGGCTTGTCCTTTCTCTCTCTCTCTCTCTCAATTGCTGCTTTACTGCTTTGGTTGTCTTCCACTATGAACTTTTGCCCCTCTGCCACATCACCTGGCCTTGGAGGCAGCCAATTATGGACTGAAATCTCCACCAACTGCCAGCTAAACAAATCTTTCCCCCATTAATTTTGGGTGTCAGGTATTCAGTCTTATGAAAGAGAAAAGTAACTAAGTAAATTGGGGGGATGCTAATGACAAATCACATTTTATTTGTGTTTTGCTTGTAACAAACACACAGGCTCTTCCAGCCTTAATACCTAACAGTGAGTTAGAGAACCGTAGGTAACTTCATTGGAAAGGTTGCAAAGATTGTCTTGGTGAAAAGATATAAAGTTATTAGTGTCCAGATAAGGAAGATTTTAATGTGATACACTAGGAAGTATGAAATTCTAAACATTCAAAAGGCAGATACATGTTAAGACTTTAAGAAAAAAGGTTTTGTGATTAAAATGAATTTTGGTTATCAGACTATTGACAAGAAAGTCTCTGAATCACATAATAAGAATAGCAGAAATCTGAGGACAACATCCTTTCTGAATGACCTGTGAAACAGCTATTTTTCCTTTCTAGTTCAAGTTCTGCAGTAGGGTAAGACTCAGTCACACATTGGACCTCTTCAGACTACAAGGAGGCGTTCTGTCCCTCATTTAACATAACTGTTCAGAGGGACATTTGATTTCTGCATTTCTGGAAGTGCATCTGTCCAAGGACTCCACGGTTCAGCTACTGAAGAGACAAACACTCCTTCGCCAGCCAGCTGCTTTCTCGGTGCACTTCGGGGAAATTCTGACTCAGGGTACAAGCTCTGAGTTATCTGATTCTCACTGGCTAGGAATAACTGCTGCTCAGGTTCCGGGTAATCGAAGCCCAGGTTACAACAGACACCGGTAGTCACAGTGTTATCTTCTTGTAAATTTATCTATAACTTTACTAAATCATTCACAACACAATGCAACAAAACTGTGGAGTTAGTTTTTCCATTCACTGTTTTTTGTTTTTCTTTTTTAATAAAAGAAGTCAAACCCTTCTCAAACAGTTCTAAGCCCAACCAAGGAAAAAAATCTTAACTATGTTATTTGTGCTTTTGTACTTTTTAAAATACTAATTCTGAACATTTCTTATTTTAGAGAAATTGAGGCCTGAAAGGTTGATTTTATTTTGTCTGAATGAAAGACATTCGTCTAGTAGAGGTATTCTAATTCCTACTAATAATAAAATTAAAGAAAACTGCTCAATGTGATTTGTTACTATATTTGACTTTCGTAACCATAGTTTATATTATATAACGGACTCATTCACTATACAAATGTTTATTGAAGAGCTAGTATTGTAATAAATGGTGAGAAAGACATAAACTATGAAGTTGTCCTATTTTCTAAAAAAATAGTTTCAAATTCAGTGTGCTGTCAAGAAAGATGTGTGTGTCTGTGTTTCAATTTATTAAAATCTACTATCAAAATGATCTCGATCAAACAGCTTTACCTTCAACAGTCCTTGTGAGCACAGTGTTGCACAGTATTTGTCCCACCTAAAGTTTGAACTTCGAGCTTCTTAAACACATATAGCATTTTTCGCATATAGCATTTTTTTCCCCTTTTGGAAATTCCAAATAAAACAAGGGTTTTCGAATAGTCTGTATAGATTCACATGTCTAAAACTTGCTATTATACAGTCTTTAAGTATGTTTAGCAAGCAGAAATCACACACAGGAATAAAAAGCTTTTTTACAAGATATTTAAGGTTTTTATTCAATGAATAATTTGGAGAAGATTAATTCACCTAGGTTTCCCTATCTAAATAAACTGCTTCCCAAGAGAGTACGGGGAAGCAGTATTTCGCTCTTTTGGCAGGTAGGTGACTTTTTAGTACAAGTTTATAACTCTACCACTATTGAGTTTATTCTTTTAAAGTTATGTTTTTCCTTGTAGCCACTGTGGGTCCTGGGACAGCCATCAAACGGTACCTTTGAGCAGGATTTTCCACTTTCTTACAGTTTGACACATGGTATCCTTAATTGGTTTTCCTCTGAAAGGCAACTTACTTTGAAATGCTTTTCAGCTCTGAATCATTTCCCCTATGTGCCTCATTTGTATGGAGCTGCCTTTGATGACATAACCCATACATATGATTTCATTTTTCAAATGTCACCTAGGACTTGCTTCTCATCTCCTTCTCTGGATAGTGTAAAAACAAGGCGTACATTAGGGAAGTGGTGAATACCTTTCAGTCTGGGAGTGCAGTCACACTGTTACCAGCTTTTTTTTTAAAGCATGTCCTATCTTTATGTGTTACTTGGCCAGTATCCCTTGTTCCTTTGAATGCAGCAAGAATTTGCAAGACAATCAAGAGATACCATGGTTGGCTGCACTTGATTCTGAAAAGAAGACTTAGGTAGCTGTCTTTTCTGTCTTGCCCTTGCTGAATGTCGGGGTTCATGGAGCAGCAGCAATTTTAGCAACAATAATCCCCTGATTAATATTTCTGAATGTGGTAGAAAGTTAGCATTCATACTTCTTTGGGCATGAAGCATTTTCCTGGTATAATAACATGAGACCCAGGCTTCCTGTTCACAGATACAAAATCAAATAGACCAGTAGATCTAATATTTTATTCTCGTTCTAGTGGCAGAACTCTGCCTCTAAAACAAAAGAGATTTATTGGTATGGTGTTTACCTTTTCTTGCTTGACTGGCACCTCGGAAACTTAAGAGAGACTTGAGTTTTTTTGTAGCATGGTCATGTCCAACTTTGTTCACAGTCTGCTGGATCTCCACCAGACCCCACTCTGTCACAACAGGAAATGAGGTCATAAACCTGTCACTTGCACTGAGGACTCTACCTGTGAAACTGCGAGGGACTTTCTCCTTTTGTCAGGAAAAAATGAACTTGCAGATTAACCCCTGCCCTACCATTAGCACATACAGCAGGATGTCTACATAAACTTGGAAATGTCTAACATTTATTTATTTTTAACCTTTGTTAATATAGATTGCCCATGTAGGAGATAGCTTTCTTGGAGTTGTGCACAACAGTCTCACCCCTACTTTATAGTAAGTTAGTAATATAATATTAATTACAATTATTAGCATTTTTAATTATAAAGGATCTTTACATCTTTTCCCCTTGAAACCTTAAACAATTTTACCATCTGGTTTTTCCAAACTCATCCTTCTTTCACTAGAAAAAGAAAGACAACAATGAAGAACTAGTACTATTCCTTGTTTAACCATATGAAGATTAGCAACTATTCACTTTGGACTTCGGTTTGTCAGTACTCATATAGAACCAAGAAAAAAGAAATGAAAAGAAATGGAAATGGGAGAAAGTGATGCTAATCAGAACCGTGGTGGTGAATGAAGAAAACAGAAATGGAAGAACATGCAACATTTCTATTGCTGATGTTAGAGGGAAGCAGCTTTTCTCTGGTCTCTAAACCCAGTGGAATGTTCCAGTCCTCTCCAGAGTTAGCGTGCCCTTCTGTGACACCAGCCTGAACAAACTTTTCCCACTGCCATCATGCTTGTTAAATTTCAAGTTACTCAGTATCAAAGAATTTCAAAAATCCACAAATATATATGCTTTACAAGATGTAAGAAAGCTACTCATTGTTGCCAAGAATTTGATGAAAACTTTTCTGGAACCCACAATGAATGGTCCAAAAATGACTCTAGCATGCTTTAATTCCAAAACCATAGATCTGGCTGACCTAAATTGACCCAGTTATGTTTTTCCTGGCTAAATCTTCAAATACTACTAGTAGCCTTGTGTTAAGGTTATTTCAAAAAATACTATTTGTCTTGTCACCCACATGCTTCAGTTTTCTTTCATATCCAAAGTGTTGCCATGAGACTAGATTGTCAGTTATAAAACTCATAGGATACTGGGGTCATACATTGATTTTCTTCAATTCTTTTTAAAACAAAAACCACTTTAAACTATAATTCATCCTGATTTTCAAACACAGTCTACTGTCCAACTCAGGTTTGCATTTTCATTATGCCCTTCTTTTCCACTGTTCCTGCAACCTCAGTATTTCCAACTCAACATCTATCAAATGATTTTATGAAAAGCAGAAGATGGTATACACATATTCATGTGTAAAGTGTCCTTCTCTGGCCATCGGATTGAAAGCTTGGGGCAAATATTAGAGAATAAAGAATAGAAGATAACATCAAACTTTGAAAGGGATTATGAACAAAAGTACGTCCAGCTTCTCTTGCACTTGTAGTAGCACGACAAGGTTGCCTTCATCCTTTGTACTGCCGTAACAGAATGCACCAGACCACGTAACTGATAGAGAACAGAGGTTTATTTCCCACAGCTGTGGAGTCTGAAGAGCCACAGGGTGAGGCAACAGCAAGGCCGTGAAGTGAAGAGACTACCCTGAGGATGATGCCTCCTCCTGAGGCTAAAAAGCTGTGTCTCCACATGGCCAAAGATGCAAAAGCAAAGGGGACAGATTCCCCCAGGGGATCCTTGCAGGAAGGTGTCTAACCCCATTCCCAAGAGAGGAGCCCCTCACTTCCAAGGCCGCACCTCACTTCCAACACCATCGCACTGGGATTAAGTTTACACGTTGACTTCTGGAGGGAGCCAAAACACAGCAGTAATTTACCACTCAATTGTTCTTTCTTTACTTCTCATGTGTCACTAATATTATCTCAAATTGCTTCCTGCTTTCTAGAAGAGCAAAGGCTTTAGGATCACTAAAGATCTTAACACAGTATTAGGAACTTAAGTATTTCCTGTGTGTTTCTAGGTAACTAATGTTTGCTAGCAGACTTACTTCTGACTAACTGAAATGACTTTCCAGTACCAGCCAAATGTGAGGTTGTCATACATCAAGGTCATATACCTTAAAGATCTAGACACCATCAAAGCGAAGTACAGTTTTCGGGAAATCCCACCCTCTGGAGGTTCATTGTCTGAAGATGACAGATTACACCAGAACTCCTGTTTCAGATATACCATGATGTAATTATTTAGACTTCATGAAAAATTGTCCCATTTTTTTTTACTGAGAAATCTTAAGTGCAAAAATCAGATACTTTCCTTGATTTTCACACACAGAAATACACAGTGGCAGTGTTAAATTAGGATTAAAAGGGGGAGAGTTGAGTTAGACTACAGCAATAACAACTACTTGAAATTCGAACTTACTTGTCTCTCTTCCAAAGAAGCATGTGTCCCTTACCACTAGGGCTTTCACTAGCTTCACCACTGTCTATGGGGTCTGAGTCCTCTCGCCATCTTTTTGTTCCTTTTCCTTCCCCTCTGCTCTTTCCTCTTCTTTTATCTCTAAAAGCTATTCTCAAAGCTACTGTTTTCAAATGTTCGGCATAGTGGATAAGCTCTTCACTTCAAGGTAGAAAGTAAATTCCAGATCTTAGTGGCATAAAGCCTTGACTGGTGTATCTTCCAAAGTTTAACTTGAAATTTATTTTTCTGTTCTACTCCACAGCTTTCTTCTCTGTCAACATCTTTAATTGTTTTAAAAATGTTAAGAACTTTTTCATGCTTTAAGAGGCAATAGCAGATTTAAATAATATCTGGTTTAATCTTAAAAATATGCAACTAAAGTATCTCAAAATTGGAAGAATGATCATGGACTGTGTATGGCATTCAATCTGTTCCTAATGATTAAATCTAGAGAGAATAATTCAGGTGTATGCAGGACACCCTTGCTGTAAAAGGTGATAAATGAAAACCTTTCTTGAATATCACCACGCAGAAGACACTGCCTTTTACTACCAAAGTAACTGACAAGATCAAATATGCAATTGAAACAGAGCAAGGATTCAATCAAACTCTGGTCTCACTCAAAACGACGGATCATGAGATATGTGACTTATGCAGGTAATTAGCATCCAATCAGCACCTCCTGCATTACTGGTTTTACACTGTGACACGTCTCCATTAAACTATTTTGTTTAGATGTATCCTGCTGCTATCTGTAAAATATTTGAAAAGGGTCGTGTTGAAACAGGTAATAAAACAGAGACATGGAAATCTAATTAAATGAAAATAATATTACCAGAAATAAAAGTATAGAAACGCAGGCCAAAGAATGCATGCAACTATAAAATATTGATGCAAATTGTCATTGAGCCTGTTACCTAGAAAAGTAATAGGAAATTCAATTAGTTAAAAATTCACATATTGCATCATTAAAAATGGAGCAGCTGCATCAGAGATATAAGGACATTCTACTACTTTGTATGAAAGTTACTTTTATAATGAATGCAGTGGATAGACTTCTCAAAAAACTTTCTGAAATTAGTTTATGATTATCTAACTAACGTCCCTCATCATTTTGTGCACCATCTGGGACGAGCACTGTCTGGGTGACTTCATCTCTACGGTACCAGTATCTGCCAAAGTGCCTGTCACCTGGGATACACCCACAAGTCCTTCACTCTGTCACTTTTGTGTGAAGAGTTAGAAGTGAAACTGCTCCAACATAAAATAGCTACATAGAAATACGGAAATTTTCTGTACTTATTTTTAAGAATATTAATAATGTCTTAACATGTTATATTGCAAGTATATTTTAATATCATATTGCAGTACAATAATAACAAACCACTAATCCTATAAATGTTAGACTACCTCGATACGATCTATCTATCTATCTATCTATCTGGCTATCTGGCTAGCTCGTTAGCCATCTATCTATCATAAATTTTAGATTCTTAGTTTTGCTTTACAAAGTTAAAGTGGGCCTTTTTTGTTTCTTGTTCATTCAAGGATTCAGAACCAAAAAATATATGACAAATAATGCAGCACTAAAGAGGTCCTGGACCACAAATCAGGGATGAAGTAAAAGAGTCAAATCAGTTTTATTAGTTTTGCCTGGAGTGTAGCTTCACGCTATTTAAACAAGGCCTTGGGGCTCAGTTAGGACAGGGCACAGATGCTTTGGAGAGGATGGTCAGGTCAGGATTCCTGCTGACAGTGGGAAGACTTTAGAGGATGTCAGAGAATGTGTCTCCTGGAATTTGGGAAACTGCACAGAGAGGTGTTTTACTAAACTCTCAGAAATCTAAAGTATAAAAAGCTCTTCAGTGACACCAGCAGAGTGGAGGACACCTGAGTGGAGGAAGTTAACTGCAATAGCACAGACAGCCCTGCATCCCTCCAGTGTCAAGGAGACCACAACTGGGGTCCCCAGCTGAGCCATGGAAGAGAGGACCCAGCTCAAGAAGAAACTTCTCCTTGTGTCTAAATAGATATTTGGTAATGGAGACATCTCTATCTCTCAGAGAGAAAGTTTGTTTTTAATCAGTGACACCCCAGGAAAACCACCCTCAGGTTGAACACTGTCTTTTCTCTCCATGAATCCAAACTTGGGGGGGATAAAGCCAGTGCATACAAGCAAGAGAAGGAAGTTGGCAGGATAACACAAGAAGAAACTGGCTGTCACTGCTTTTCCCACGGCAAAAAAGATCCTATTACAGACTGAGCTGGAATGGAGGAGAAGAAGGAGAAAATTGCAAATGAAATTAGAAATGTATTCATAATTAACTAAGTGAATGTCTTTTGAATATTAGAGGTCTTCTAAAAAATCATATACTACATACAAATCAAATAGACAACTGACCATTTACTACAGAGAAGGGAGAAACTCACAGGGAGAAGCTGGGAGAAAAATTAAAATTGATTAAAAATCCCATTCTATAAATCATTTTCTTTCAATGTTCATGGTGCATGCACAAGGTAACTGCATCCCTGAATAATTTAATCCATACAAATATTAATATGTTCATTTCTAATTCATTAGAGCAAGCTATAAAGTATTTTCAAGTTAAAACAAATAATCTCTACGTATAGAACAGAAAATAAACGTGCTACTTCTTTTAATTAATTGCTTTAAGTTTTTACAATGTACAGCATATTGTAGCAGTGAAAATTCATATGATATTTTACACATTTTTTATTAATATTATATAATAGAATCTGATAAAATGATGAAAGGAAACAGCTAACATCCAGGCATTTATTTTCTTAAGAAATCTATCTAAGGATTGGGATCTTGCCACTGTCAGACTGGCAAAGTTTCTTTAAAGATGACACAACTTTCAGTCCACCCGATGGGACCCCAAAACCTGCAGGAGGTGCTGAGAAGCCAGCAGGTCAGAAGCAAGGAGAGCAATGGTGCCTTTCCAAATGACTCCCCAAATGTGAAATCAAGGCAACTGCCTACTTGAGATGTGTGTTCCATGTTAAATAATAACAAATTCTGAATTCTTCCTTCATTCTGTGAACTGTGAACCCTGGAGAAGTTCTAGAATTAAACAGCTTCATAATGAGAAATTAGTATTCTCTCTCCATTGCATGTAAACTGCTCTCTTTTATGTCTATTTGCAGTTTTAAAATGTCAAAATCAATCAGTGTCATCGTTCAAAAACATGTGAAGCCTGAATCATGCATTTGTGCATTTACATGTGATGACTGCTATGGTTTTGGATATGTTTCACTTACTTCTCCCCGAAATTTCGGGAGGATGTGCAGGTTGCACTATGGCAAGAGGTCTGTAGGTGATTGGGGGTTGCTCTCAAAAGTGGTGAGAGGCCTGTAGGTGGTTGGGAGATGCCCCCAAAGGTGGTTCTCCTGTGCCCCCTTGGTGGTTCTATTAATGGGATTGTTAGGAAGGAATCAAGCCTTGCACAAGCCAGCCCCCTCTGACTTGGGCGTTAAAGCAAACCCGATGCTCACACACGCTTCTTGCCGTTGTCCCATTGCCATTTGCTACCAGGAGCAGAGCTTGCCCGAAGGGCAGCCTCAGCACAGAGCCCAGGCAATGCTGATTGCATGTGGAAACTCCAGAACCGTGAGCCAAATAAACCTCTTTTCTTCATAAGTGGCCTGGGGTCATTGTTTTCTTACAGTGACAAATGCAAAATCTGAAAGTCCAAACTTCTATTAAATATACAACCACGTATATTTAAATAAAGAGTACACAAAAATGTAGATTGATCATGAAAAATAAATTAAATTAAAGATAGTTTATACTGCAAGGAAAGAAAGTCTCATGCACTCAAAGTCTATTTTATTATGCAGTTTGTAAAGTTTTCCCTTTGTAGAGGAGAAATGCCAACTGCCTGTGTATGCACATGCAAAGCCACTTTGCTATGCTGCATTTGTCATGCCAGCAAGACTTCCAAGAACACTGGACACAACTGTCTGTAAACTCCATAAAAAGTTAACTTTGATTCACATATTCAAAACTCTTAGTCTTTATTAACTCATCTATCATTTTTATAAATAGTTCTCAGGCATATTTAAAGAAAGTATGGCCTCATAGTTTGCTCACCAGCAGGAAGAATTGCTCTTATTTATCAGATGTAAATACTGGCAATGCAGCCTAGCTATTCAAAACTCAATATTCTGGGTCCCTTAATGAACAGAGATGTGCTTGGCAATGTCCTGCAACTGCAAAAGTTCTTCCTGGAAGCCCCCATTGGGGCTTAAGAACACAAGGGATTCCACAGAATAAGAATTCTGTAAATCTATAGCTCTGAATAAAATCTGTGTTCTTTTCTGTCTTCTTAATGAAATTCTTCTGAAGCACCAGTTTGACACACAAAATACAACTTACTCTTACTGTATGTGCGGCATCTGCTTAGATACAGAAAATGGACAGATTGTACTAGATGTGGATTAAAATTAAGACATACAAATTTTAAAAGTTATACAAAATTTTATTTTTAAGAATTATTCAACTACAAATGTACTTGATCAAATTTAAAGAATTTAAATTCATATTTGAAATATTTTGAAAGAATGTTGAGTGGTTTAGCATCTTTCCTTCCTTCTACACTAGTTCCTCCTTTTTGCTTCATTATCATTGATTCTTACTTTGCAGTACAGTGTGTATTGGTAAATATTTATCTGATCCAACTGCCTTATTTTTCAGTGGGTGAAATTATAGCTGAGAGCCTAAGTGATTCAGATCTACTGGATTGCAAAGTCAAGTCGAAGACAAAGATGTTGACAACCAGGAGGGTATGTCAGCGGGGAGAGCAAAGAGGCTTTTAGGTGGAAGGTCAATGGATTCAGTTATATATGTATCTGACCCCCAAAATTCAACTTCAATATGTGAATCATTTGGAAAATCATTTTTAGCTGAACATTATGAATAATTCTAAAAGTAGAGTTTACCATCTTTGGAATGAGCTGCCTTCCATGAGGATGAACTCCTGTACATTTGGTGTATTTCTGCAGATAATAAAACAGGATGAGGAATGCTTTGAAAGTGATTATTGACTTGAACTAAAGATAAAGAATGTAAAATCCCGGGATGATGTCTCCTGACTCTTGCTTCAATGTTTCAAGAGACTATTGCATTTCTACCATTGCCTAATTTGTTCACCTGAGACAAATAAATTTTTGTTCTGGTTATATTATTGTGGAAATTACTTGCAAAATCACAATATTTGAATTATTCTTAATGTACAGTTTTTGCTGTTACTAGTCACATGGCAGCTTGAAAAATTGTTATTATTTTTAAATAACTGGCACAGAACCTAAGGCATTTTGAGTGTTTGGGCTACTTTAAGAAGACAGCAAAGACAGTAAAAACATTCTCTCATTGGAAACTCACTATAAAGGGACATACTTCGAGATTCTCCCCCAAATCATATTCTGCTTAACTCCTGTATCTAAATTAGTGAGATCTAAGCAGCTGATGAAAGGACTCATAATAAAGCGATAGGATAGTTTGCATTTACCTTACTACCTTTCTTATTTTGGACTAGTGTAGGTAGAATTAATATTAAACACTCTGTTGGGAGGGCTGGGATCTTTACCTGTATGAAAATATGATATTGTCCCTGAGAAATGATAAGATGAAACAAGCTAGAAGAAGAATTTCTGACCATTTTATATACAAAAATAAAAGGTAGAGAAAGAAGGAAGGAGAAGGAAGGGGGAGGGGAAAAAGTAGAGGAGGAATGAAGGAAGGAAGGCAAGTGCAAGAGCAAAAGACAGAAAGATAAGAAAGAAAAGCTATGAAAGGATTAGATAAAAGAGGGATCTCAAAGGGGGTCAGTATCATAAAAGCATGAAATTCAGTGTTTGTTTTTCTCCAGTGTGCAGTAACGGAAGTCAGCATGTAAAGATTAGCTCAGAATTGACTTGAAGGATGCAGATCTCTATGAACGATCTTTAGAAGGAAAACTATGATTTGTTCTGGCACCAGAAGGCCTTGCTTGCCAGGAAGCATATTCAGAACTTGACTTTCAAATCAGCAACTATGCATTGGCTCTAAATACCAGAACATGTTCACACATGGCCTTGTTCCTAAAGCTGCTATTATCTCTGTCTGGTCTCATTTCAGGCATTGCCTGCAAAATTGGCCTTTGCTTTATCCTTATTGGATCTTAACTCACTACATTAATACAGCATAATTATCCATAATAGGTTGTCATTTAGGAATAGGACACGTAGAAACATCAACGACACACACACACGCACACACACACACACAAAATCAGCAATCCATTTAGTTATAAATCCTTTATGTAATGCAGAAAAATAAATAAGATATCCATTGATGAAACTTAAAAAACTAAAACACACTGCAGATGTGTTTTATAAAAGAGGAATGCAGAACTTTGTCTTTAGAAAATAGCTATCATAGTTAAAAGTTAATTTTATTTCTTATTTGAACAGTGAGAAATAAACCTGGAAACAGTTAGTTGGCTCAATTAACAGAAAATATTCATGAATCTCACTATCAAGAAGCATGATAAAGCATCATGCATATGGTGAGTCAATGACTTACTAATGATGCTACTTATTGAAGTTAAATTAAGTTTCCAAAGTTTGCACATTCAGCACCCTCGCGATTAACACCTGCGTGTTTCCAGGGTTTTCAGTGAAAAAACGCGTTCTCTCAAAATCAGGATCTCAGAATGACGCTTCCTGATTGGCAAAGCCCAAAGGCAAGGATATCTAATAAATCAGAACCACACCCTGCCTCGTGGTGCTGCTGTTCACTCAAACAGCTTTCTGCTCTTGTGTCTCCTAAAACGATCAAAGATAAGAGCCAGCCTACTGGCATATGATTTTCAAATACAAGGAAGTGATGAATTGGAATGAATGTGAGAATCTGATGATCTGCCTTACAGGAAAAGACACAAAATTATAGACACCTGCACGTAACCGATAGGAACCCTGACAATAGTAGAACATTTAAATAAAAGCATATTTAACGTGGTTAAAAAATATTTCTTTCTCTGCAGTAACGCTCCTCTAGAAGAGACACCCAGACAGAGCAGAGACCAGTTCACAGCGGCTCAGGAAGGTCATGCCAGTTCCACCTACACTGCCCTCAAGTGCTCCTAGGAGAGGACAAAATGAGGGTCGAACTGTCCAGAACACACCCTACGTTTACCCTTTCTAGCGTCCCTGAGCCCAGCACCATCTTCCCTCTGTCGCCATGCCCTCTTCCCAACTGGAAGCAGAATAAGGTAAAGAGCAGGTACCGTTGGGTGACCTCGCCTAAATTGTTCATTGATTCATTGAAAGAGAAATATTTGAACACCTCCTGCCTCCCCAGCACTGTCTTACGCACACTGTGATTAATCAATGGGAAAAGCAAAGATCTCAGGCCCCCTGGAGCTTACATTTTGCAGGAAAACTACAATGAACAATAAACAAGGATAATAGGTGAATTATAGAGAAGAAAGTTTTAACTCTCATTGGCAAAAAAAATAAAACCAAAAATTGAAAGAAAAAGAGATCAAGAATGCTCTTGGTGAGGGCACAGTTTGAAACTCCAAAGAGTGTGATGAGGACCATTTTCATTAAGTGGGTGCTCATTCGTTCAGCAGGGGACACTTGATCCATGACAGCATTTCAGGCAGAGGTTATAGCTCAGCAAAGCCCCCAGGAGGTCATGTTACAGACCCTGCCAAAGAGGAAATCACTGTGCGGTTTGAGCAGAGGAGGGGCATGCTCTGACTTATATGTTGGAATGATCGTTCTGGCTGCTGTAATGAGACCCTGGAGGGGAAAGACACAATGACAAGCTGAAGGCAGTTAAGTAAAACCAGCGAATGACAAAGAGGGCTCAAACTCAGATAGCAGAAACCATAGGAATGGCCGGACTCCAGGAAATGAGTGGTCACAGGCATACATAGGACAAAATTTGTTCTTTGGTTTCTATCAGAGGATCTTAATAGATGCAAAGTGGAGCTTTGACTTACTAATTCTATTTTGCTTATTAACAACCTGTGGAAATAAAATCAACTTTATTAATCTCTGTCTAAACCATGAAGCATTCTGAATTTAATAGGTTTTCCTTGGTCACCAGAATGTGGAAGAGTTTTTCAGTTGAACTAATTTTCCAGTTGCTACTGCAGCAGGCACAACCCTACCTGAAATATAAAAGGAGAAGGCACCAATAGTCACTGTAAATTTTAGTTGAGGTAAAACAAAAAGTTTAAACAAGCAAATGCAATTGAGTGACATCATCACTGTGTTAGCGGGCTGAGGGGGGCACTGTGAGGCACTGAAGGCCACCTGGTCAGTGACAGGTCAGTTGTGCAGGGACATCTGAGAACATTTAGGGAGCATGATATGCCTGAACATAGCCTTGCAAGGTAAGCAGTATTCTTCACAATGATCGGTATATTTTACACAGAAAGGAGAATAGGAAGACAATGCAAAGGTGTCATCTGGTAGTTACTTTAGTACAAGTGCAGGTAGTGTAGTGACTAAATCAGAGATTGCCACAGGACAGTTCTCCCTGAGGTTTTCATGTTTCTGTGCATTAGGTAAAAGGCGTTAACTGCCCTTTTATTCAGAATTACTTTTGCAAGGATCCTTCTGTGACTAATAACATTGGGAACAGACAGTGACTCACCCGCAGCAAACGGCAGGTTTGTGAGGACACGTCTGTCTCCTCACATTAGAAAAACTCACATTACCCGAGTTCACAGCAGCTCAGCTCTGCTGCAAGTCTTCTCTGTGCAGTGCCCATGGGCTTTCTTCACGATGTCCCTGTGGTTCTTGGGGAGGGGTTGGCAAGAGAAACAAATGCATCCTTGAAACACACTGCTGACCATGCCTTGTGCTCTAATAGTCCTTCATCTTATGTAACATTAGACAGGAATCCACAAGAGCATGCTCACTTCTCAAAAGTTAGGAGTTCCCCACACCACTTCCCCAGGATTCATGTAACTCCCTTCAAAGCTGTTAAACTCTACCATGCAGTCTCCAATGTTCTGCCCCGTAAAGTCACAGAGAGTGTCTACTGCTCCAGGTGCTGACCTCAGAAACAACCCTGGGCTGGGAGGTCCACAGTCTTTTTGGAGACTCCACTCTGTAGACATGGACGAGTCCTTCCATGGTGACCTTGGTTCTCAGGTCCTCCTGGATGCCTAGCTAAGACAGCATGATGCAAAACCCCCACTGTGAATTATATTGTTAGCCTGTCTGTCATGATCCAGTGCGACCACGTAAACAAAGACACTTTAACCCT
>RJWT010000443.1:0-68203 GCA_004365215.1 Cuniculus paca
AACCCTATGCTTAGAAAGACCCATCAGTTCATGACAATACATGGCAAGAAAGACTATGGCACTTATTTTACTATTTCATCAACTCATGTATGCCTGCTAATATGAGATAATACAACATAAATGTTTTGGAATAGTCATCTACTCATAAGTATCCATTTAAAGTAGCTTTAAATTAATAGTGTCGTGTGCATAATTTCACCATAGTAAATTTAATTAATAACATAGATCAATGTACCTAGCACACAAATTTTCATGATAGAGGTATGTTCTTTCTGAAAATTCCTCTGCTCATATCCATTTCCACCATATCTGGAGTTTTTGGAATATTTTGCTAATATATAGTCTTTGTCAAATTTTTCCTTCCTTTATGAGTATCTTTGCTTGTAGTTCAAGCTTTGATTACATTTTCTTTAACATGTTTCCATCTTTGTCCAATAATTTTTCATTTGCTGTCCTTTTTTCCTTCTTTATATTTTGTTGGCACATCTCTGACAACAGCATCGTATCTGTATCATAATCATGATGAATTACAAAACTCAGAGGCAAAAATAATACATGAATGGAATAATTAACACTTATTTGCTGTATAAATCCATTAGCCAGACAGTTAAGTGAACCATGTTGAATAGACTGAGGGTGTCTCACTTAGTCTTCTTCATACAGAGGGCATCTCACTTAGTCTTTTTCATATGAGGGAGGCTAAGTGCTCTTCTCTGAGCTTCAGCTAGAATTTCTTCTTTTTTTTTTGGCACTTGTTCCTCACACTCCAGCAAGTTTACCCAGGTACATCCTTCTGCTGATTTCAGCTTTACAAAAATTCAAACAGAAACACGCCAATAAATATTCTTCAAAAACTTAGTGAAATTTTTCCAGATGAAGAACAATATCATTTACTCAAATCACATACTCTAAATAGAAACTGGTTGACTATAGATGAAAGTTGCATTCATTTTATATATCAACTCATATCATATTATTTTTTATATTCCACTCAAGACTATTAGTAGAAATGTCTAAGATTCCTCCAAAGAAATAAAATAATATTTTTGTGTTTCTTATTTTATTTTTGCCATTGTCGCAATTAAATTGTACCATTTCCCCATTAAATTTTTTATTTTAGTATTTTATTTAAAGTGCCTTGTTTAGTTGTGCAAATAGCTATTAAAGTTTAGAAATATTATTTCTTAATATCAAGCTGTCTCTGCATTGGGGTAGTCCATTAGACAAGCTGTGACTAGGTTAGAGGTCTGGATGATCATGATGGTTAAACTTGTCAGTGAGACTAAATTAGGAGACCCATGAAAAGTTAGTTGATGATTGGGATCGTATATTCATCAGTGCATTAATTTGTTATAGCTGAATTTGCTGACTGGAGGTGGGGTCCAGTTGGAAGTGAGCTACTGTGCTCATACCTTTGGAGGTTATGTCTCTGGTTCATGTGATTCCTTGTGCTCTCTTTCCTGGCTACTGTGAAGTCAACAGACAAGTTCCATCATGCTTTCTGCCATTTTGTTCCTGCCTTGGATCCAACTGACCATGAGCTTTTTAAATCATGTGCCAAATAAACACTTTCTCCTTTAAATTGTATGTGTCAGATATTTTTTCTCACCAGTGGGTAACTGACCAATACAGTGATAGATGAGAAAGATCAGTACTCCTTGCCTCTGTGTGTCACAAAATAAACATTGGCTTGATTTAAATCGAATTTCATAGAAGAGGAAACTCACATTGGCATGGATCATCAGAGAAAATCAAAGATAGCTAAAATTCAAAGCTTGCCATATGATGGATTAGATTAGACTCTCCAACAGATATTTTGAAAGGAACTAAAAACATTATAACACCTATTTGACATTAGCTGTGTTAAAAGTGGTTTTACATGCATCTATCTAATTATCATAATATCCCCATGAACCACTGTTAGTATACTGACTTTCCAAATGAGGAATCTATAGTCCAGAAAATTTTAAAGTCTTAGCCAAAATCATATTCTTTATGAAAATGTCATCAAATCTAGAAAAATGTGCCCTCTAATTCCCTATGAGAAATAATCTCTTTCAGAAGACAGTCAAAGAAATGACTCTATATTCTTGTGATCAACAAAAGTAAGAGATGATAACAGAGTAACAGTGTTTCACATTGGTTTTTCTCACATGGATATTCAACTGAAATTATAGTGCTCTGTATCTCCAAGGCAGGGAGTCTCTAGTTTCTGATACTCTACATTAAACTTGAGTTTATATCATCCATTTTTTTTTCTCTTAACAAGGAGAATGGTTTTATTTTCCTGAAGTAATTGTTTAAGGTTCTTATTAAGCATATGTGTTGTTCACCAAACCATACAAAATGCATATAAAAATGAATAAAGACTTTTGCATAGAAAAGTACCATTTCTACTGGAGTGTGTGTGTGTGTGTGTGTGTGTACATGTCTGAGATATGTTCTTGTACGAATACTCTCCTAAAAGAGACATTTTAAAACTAACTCCTCCATACTTGTTTTTCTAACATTCTGAACATTTTTTCCCCATTCAGACCTTCATCGAATAGCTCCTCCTCATTAAATTTTTATTTTAACCGAGGAAAATAGAAGAATGGTCATCTAAAACCCAACAACAATTAGAACATCTTTATATTACCTCAGTATCCTTTCAACTTCCTTTAGAAAATTATCCTGTCTAGCATTTTCTTCTTTTCAAAAGTCCCATGGCAATGGCATAAAGTACAAACCCCTTTACCCTGCATTCATCAACACGTTTCAATTGCCAGGTGTGGTGGCTCATGTCTGGCGCTAGACCCAGCACTTAGGAAGCTGAAGCAGCAGCATCACTGTGAGTTTGAGACCACTATTCAATACCAAGTGAGTCCAAGCCTCACCTGAACTGCACAGTGAGGCCTTGCCTCAGAAGAAAAAAATTTTTTTAATTAAAACAATAATATATTTAAGTTTTTATCTTCAGTAGTTAGAATGGTTTCTGATATAAAACACTGATAAATGCAGTCAGATAAGGTCAAGTGAGGATGTTACTTCTGTAAAGAATGAGTATAGGAAATTTAGTTATAAGGTTAAATGACATAAATTCACTATAAAAATATTGCATACTATATTCATATAGTTTATTTTATGTTAAATGTAAGCAGAAGTTAACTACAAAACAAAGAATATATCAATAAATTAGCGTATATTTTGCATGCTATGTTATTTATCATTTTGTCAGAAATTAGTGAATTATATAAATTATAATTTAATTTAGAAAAACATATCCTAACATAGCTGCCCTATTGATTAGGAATTCATTATTCTAAAGAATCATATTCACATCTGGTATTCTGAGAAGTTACAAAAATATATTGAGGTATTAATGCATCATAGCTAGATAAGATCTTATTTTCTATTGATTTCATCAGTAGGTTTACTAAACATCAGGTTCTAAACAACTTTTATGCTTAATATTGCTCAAGTAATTAATTTCTGAATGTGTGAAGAATAAAGTTTTTGAACTCTGTCAATGACTTTCAAATATGTTATTTTCCAACATCAGACAAATAAACTGTCTATTCATCTTACACATTCAGTTAGGCACAGGCATTTGCAAAGCAGATGTTCATGGAAATATATTAGAATGCAGACATCAATGTTATGTTTATCTCATAGTACTGGTTTAGAGTCTTAGTTTCTCAGTACTTAAATCAACATTACAGAATATTTCAGTGATTTATATAGACCTTCATTTCAGTGAACTAGAAAACTGCCCTCAAATGCAGTCAGCCATATGACAGACCTTGTGGCACAGAAAAACTACCAATGGATTTTGCCAAAGAACCAGATGCTGTCTTTGGAAGAAAATTCCTCAGTTTGGCAACAGAAGCTCATAGTGTCATCCAAGTGACTCCTCCACACTTTGAAAGACAATATTTTCAAATAACCTAAGCACACAGAAACTTACATGACTCGTACTAAAGCTAAAGCATAATTAGTGTTTGGGACATAGATAAAGTCTACAACGTGAATCACGGTGCATTGTTTAAAAATTTAGATTAAAAAAATGAGAAGTTTTTGTGTATTATGTAAATAAAAGCATGACAGGACTGTGTACTTAGAAGAATCAGGTGTGTGTCCACAATAAACTTCAAAGTACAGATGAATGTCTGAGTAGTTGCTACTAGTTTGCAAATAATCATGAAAACATCTGATTTTACACATATGGTTATTAATTTATAGAGCATTGAAATATTACTAAATTGAACACATTCCAATAAAAATGGCCCAATGTTTCTACATTTATATACCTCTGTAAATATATATAAATATTTTTACTGAATAAGAATTACTTAGATTTTCAGTATATATTAATATATTCCCATATTAAAATCTGTTCAAATAATTTGATTCAATGTTTGATATTTGTTGCAAATTTTGGAATGTGTCTCTTTTATCTCCAAAAATAACATCTATTATTTATAATAATTATAATAAACTCTTTAAGAAATTAATTGCGTGACATTCAGTTACTCAGTTGAATTATAAATTATTTTCTTAGTACTTATTAAAATGTGATTTTTAGTCATTCATTTCTGGAGCAATTTGAGAAACATACAAAGATTCAGAGAAATGAAATATGATTATCATAGCGATGGTGCTTTTTAACCTTCATAGAAAATACTGATGATTTTTATTCTGGGTATTTTTCATAAAATGGTGACAAAATACCATGGACCTAAGTCACTCAGAAGAACAAAAGTGATAAACTTCCTGAAAAAGGGGTCTTAATCTAGTTGGTCCATGTCTGCTGTTCTGGGACGGTCACCAGAGCCTGTTACACAAGGACACACAGTAGCACGGTTAGCGCAGGCATCAGCAGGCCTAGCAGCCCCATTCAAGCATCAAACTATGAAAGCAGCCAAGAGGTTTGCACAGACACAGATGTTAATGTTAAAATTTTTATCACAGACCTTGGCATCTCTGTTTTTTGTGTCAGATATATGCGTTGTGTGGATCAGCAGTTGGTTCTATAGAGGAGAGTAAAGGAGAAGGAGTGTAGAAAAAGAATATTAGTCACCTTAATTGTTTTCCATGAAATATTGTCAAAATTTAGTAATTTTTATAAGTTTTAATAATGGATAGAGATGTTTCATAACACATCTGTATGAACCAAGGGCTTTGGGATCAAAGGAAAAATACTGATGTTTTAAGTAAAGTGTATGAATAGATAACTTCAAATGTATACACTTATGGGAAATATCTTAATTACATTCAGCTTCTCACAAAATAGGAGAAAAAGACTGTTGCATTCACATTTAAAAACTGAAATATGGATATTACATAAAGCATGTAGGCACTGTCATCAAAGTACATATAATTTTGAAGTATAAATAAGTATAATTATATCACAAACAACTCTAATATAATACATATATTTTTGATTAGTATCTTTTCTTACTTGATATCTGATTATTTTTGAGTCAAATTATTTTCCAGCATCATATTTCTTGGATTTAGTGCTGTTACGATATCCAGAACTGTCATGACAGCCCTCTGTCCAGCCAGGTGACAATGAATACAATAGTCTCACTTTATCTGTGCTTCCACTTTCCATTGCCACCTCAGGTTTTCATAACCTGTGGCTAACTACACCCTAAAAATATTGAATTGAAAATTCCAGAAATAATTTATAAGTTTTAAAAGACTTTTATTATTGTACATTGTTATAATTTTTCTACCATACGATTAATTTCTTACTACGTACTAATTTATAAATTAAACTTTGCCAGAAATTGTGACCACAGAAAATATTGTAGTATATTTATGATTTACTACTGTCCAAAATTTCAGGTACCCATCGATGGTCTTCTAATGTAGCGAATGTAACCTTGAAGATAAGAAACAATGACTGTGAACAGTAGTATTAAACAGGGGGAATAGAAATCTTCACTGGTAAACTTTTAAGTCAAAATTGCCTAGGGACAATTCATTCCTAATTACTCAAATTTAAAATTATAAGGTCATGTATGGACAAGAACTGTTCACAGCAATCAAAAGGAACTGAGTTATTCTCTTTCCTTTTAACCAAGTTTATTAGCAAAGAAGTAAGTTACAGCTAATATATATGACAAACTCAATAGTTTATATAAATATTAAACATCACATTATTATTATATTCATTGTACTTCCTCATTCATCTACATTATTCCAATGCATTATCACAATGGAAAAAACAAAACAAAACTAACAAACAAATCAACCAGTCTAAATGTTGGAAGACAGAGGAAATGGTAAGAGTAAGTTGATTAAATTTATTCAGCACTTACTATATGGCAGAAAAAGACCTAAGCATTTGGTGTATCTTATTGATTGAACTCTTGAAACAGACTAAAAGCTAAGTATAAAATACAGCTTTTCTTAGTCAAGTCAAGGTGTGCTCAGGTTACAGGGCCAAGGCTACCCATTTTCTACACATCACGGAACTTAAGTCCAAATTCATCTTATTAGATTCAAACTCCTATGGTCTATCATGGTTTTAATTATTAGTGAGTAAGCAGGTAACTAATTAGCAAATATATCTGTGAGGAGCAAGAGGAGAAGCCTTGATTTCTAGTGTTTCCAGATGACCCCATGATGTAAAGATCTTCATGATTAATGCTGAGATACAAAGGAGTCATTAGTGAATATACTATTGAGAGGCATTTGTGAAATTCTATAAAGCATCAATGCAAAGAGGATTCGGGGGCCAGGGATGCAGCTTAGCAGCACAGGGCCTGCCTGGCAAGTGCAAGTTCTTGAGTTCATTTCCAGGTACCTCCCCCCAAAAAATAAAAATAAGGATTTGAAACGCTTAAGCAACTCAAAAAAAGTAACAGTATGTTTTGATTGACTTTACTCTATTCTTTGTGGTTTGATTGTAATATGTCTGAAGGTGTAGGCAACTATTCTGAAGATAACAAATATTATGGTAGCCAATGCTGTTTTGCTAATATCTTGAAATTCTGTATTGCTTACATTGTTCTGCTTCGTTTGTTTTGTTTTGTTATGTTTTGTTTTGTTTCTACTGTTTTAGTTTGTTGTATTTTGTTTGATTTTACTTATCCCTGATGGTATGGGCAGGTATACTGCAGATAACAAGAGGCATTATGGTAGCCTTATCGATTGCTTTTTACCCTGTTTAAAAGTCATGTACCATGTTCATTGCTTTGTTTTGACTGACTTTCCTGTTTTGTTTTGTTTGGTTGTATTCTTTTCAAAATAAAATTTAAAAAAATGTTTTGAAATTCAGCAAGTAGAAAGTAAATGTCCATTTTGAAGCATATAAAGCCAAGGAAACCACTGAAGTACTTTTCAGTGGGGAACAGGTTAAATGAGGTGTCGTCCAAATTTCAATAGAGGATCTTAATGTTTGTGACCTCATGCATGCATAGATGCAGGCTTCCATCAAGATCGAATTGCCTACTCCAAGATATTTAAATATTTGGCTGGGCATAGTGGACCACACCTGTAATCCCAGCATTCAGGATGCTGAAGCAGGAAGATCCCTGCAAGTTGGAGGCCAACCTAGGCTATAAAGTGAGTTCAAGAGTGGCCTGAATTGCATAGTGAAACTGTGTCTCAAAAAAAAAAAAGTCAGACATGCTGGTGCACACCTGTAATCTCAGGACTCAGGAGGCTGAGGCAGGAGGATCACTGTGAGTTAGAGACCAGCCTAGACTACAAAGTGAACTGAAGGCCAGCCTGAACTGCAGAGTGAGATCCTGTCTCAAAAAGACAGAAAACAAAAGCAAAAACAAAAAAGATATAATTTTTTTAAAGTTTCTAACTGATCAGCATTTAAAATTATTATTATTATTTGTGTGTGTGTGTGTGTGTCTTTTTGAGACAGGGTTTCACTGTGCAGTTCAAGCTGGCATTGAACTCACTTTGTAGGCCAGGCTGGCCTTGAACTCATAGTGATCCTTTTGCCTCAGCCTCCCAAGTGCTGAGATTCAGGAATGCACCATCACACCGAGTTAGAATTTACTTTTTCATTTAAATTTTCTGACAACATTTAATCAAAGTTAAATATATTACCCTATTCTTTTACTGAAAACTGGTATTTATCTTTGAATTTGTACTGAGATTTCAGACAAAAGTAAAACGTGATTTGTTCATATTCTTTACCAATATTCTTTGGAACATGTGAAACTGTTTATACCATCCTGATACTTGTCAAGAGTGCTATAATTTGAATATGGCCCTCAAATTCAAGAATTTGAATTTTTATTGTTAAAATATTTATTCTCTTATTTAAAATAGTGGAAGGCAGAGTGGCAGAACTTCTTCTGCACCACTGGAAGTTTAATCTCTACTGCAACATCGTTGAGAGTTTTAGTTTACAGGAAAGAGTTTAGATCATGAAGGAAGAGTGTGCCTGCATAGATTAATGTCACTCTTTTAAAAAGTTAGTATGCATTTCCTATTCTGGTCTTCTGCCATGTGGTGGTACAATGGCTTTCTTTCTTTTCTTTTCTTTTCTTTTTTTTTTTTGCTATTCTCCCTTCAGTCAAGCAAGAATGCAACAAAATCTTTCCTAAGATGCAAGACTTAACCTTGAACTTTATGAATTATCGTTTGTTGTTTTCTGTTAGAGCAGCACAACAGTTGTTCATTTCATGAGTGACATTTCAGATAAGCATTACACCAAGAAAAATTCAAGACTATAAGAATTTTTGCATATAAAAAGGAAGAATTTTGATGAGTTACTGAGTTATAAATAAACATGAGATTAAACTGACTATTAAATACAATTACATAATAAATGTAATAATGATTTTTAAATTGGTGTATATAAATCAATTACTTTAACTAGACTTGAGATGGAAAGGAATTTTTGACAAAATTATGACTTTAAACTTTGTGTACGTCATACATACTTCAAAACATTAAAATATTAAATTCTTTTTTTTTTTGCTACCAGGAATCAAGCTCACATTTTATTTTTTAATGTTATATATTTATATATTCTGTATCATATCCCTAAAGTCATTTTGCTTTAAGCTATGTATATGTGATCTTTCTAAAATTTCATGTTCCTGAAAGCACACTTACTGTTTTTGAAATTGAAATCTTACGGTATATACTACCTGAGTATGTGGTATTATGGCTTTATAATTTTGAAGAAGTTGACATATGATCACTTTAATGTCTTCTACTGAATAGTTGAATCAGTTAATCTGTTTCCCATTAAAGTCTACATAAAAGATTCCTTGATTTTATGAATGCAGACAAGTTGTATTAATAAATTTCACACCTAAAATTTGTAGCAAGTTTGTTCAGAAAATGAACCTCTAGCTGGACCAAAAAATCTTAAGCATTTAAACTTTGATTTAAATTAACTATTTGTTTACCAAAGAATTTGCAACATATCTATCACTCATAGTCTAGTACTATGATATAGATGATTAATTCTCCCAGGAATATTGCAAATTTTGGTGCAATGCAAACACATGTTTGTAATTATGTAAAGGTTTCTGAGAAACTCTCAAAACCAGGAGGAGCCTTAGATATGAGAACTAAATATTATGTGCATCAGGAATCTAGTACTGTAATATAAAATGACACTAGATAAAATTTAAAAATTAAATTAAAGACTTTTAAAAAATAAGTACAAAAATAGTAATGTTCATTATTTGCACAAATATACTACATTAATGTAAGGTGTTAATCAGAGTATAGGGCATATGGAAACTATTGTAACTTTTACATAAACTTTAAATAATTATAAATTAAAAGTTTTATTAAAAGGGAATAGAGAGGAGGAAAAAAAATTCCAGAAAATATTTGTAGATGTTGCTGATACAATTAGATTTGAAAATGATAAATCTTAGGAAAATCCACACCTCACCATATATTCTGCTGTGACTAGTTTCTCTCCCTTTGGAAAAATGCTGATTATGTGCCAGGGACAAACATGTGAAGATTTAGGTAATGTTAGAGAAGCTATTCAAAAGTAGAGAAAAACAAAACAGTTGTTGGAGTTCTCACAAAGTTAAGATTAGATAGATACAAAGACAAACAAATAGATAGATACAAAGGTAAAATTTGTAAATCACCTCACAGTCCATATCCTGGCTAAACAAATCCAGGAACAAATAAAGGCAAAATAAAGCAATACTTTATTCTCCATATGGGCATTTTCCAAAATCTGAAGCTATTGTTGGAACAAAAGACTGAAAATTAAACTTGGAGATTCTGCCATAATTTGGTACTATAAACAAGCTTTAAAATGTCTCACCAGTCTCAGTTGTAGAGTTTAGTTAAGTGTACAACTGTCAAAACATTCTCAATCAGATTCACTAATTAAGGTGATTGTCTACCTCTCATAACTACCTGAAATGATCAGAATTATGTCTCTATGAAAAGACTCTTATTTTTTATATTCATAATTTATTTAAAAAATGGAAGATATTTAACTTTAATTTTACAGTTAACATTTTGCTGAATTCAAAAAGACATATTTAAAACTCCTGAAAATCAACCATTTACCTGTCAGCAGAGTTCACATACTATCAATTACATGATTCAGAAACTAAGATGAAAAGGTGGAGATAATAATTAAAGGGCAGTGTGACAGTTAATCTTGATTGTGTCAACATGATTCGCTTGAGCACTACCCAAGGGAGTGGTGGAGCGACTTTCTGGATGGGCCATGGAGGCATGACCAGAACGCAAACCAGAACAAGACAAGGAGGGAAAAAGAAATTACATCTATACATAGTAGAATAAAATTGCTCAGTACAAAAGTCAAATAAATAAAAATCAATGGTTCATAATTAGGAAAAAAATCTAGAATCAGTGAAGAAAACAACACATTACTTGCACACTTATCTCATCATTCTTGCCACTTTCCGAAGCAGTTCTGGAAGTCCTCTTTCATCTCGTTTGTCCTGGATCCATCCAAAATAGTCAACTTTCTTTCTCCTCCTAATTGTTTTCATAGTCATTTTGATTTTTGGAAGCGCTAAAAGTCACAAGATTCCAGGTCTGGTGAATAAGGTTGATAAACATGCACTCTATTATTTTACAAGCCTGTGTTTTAGTTTTGAATTTTTTGATGGAGTAGAATTCATCATTTTTTTTATCACACACTTTATAAAAACACTCATAAAATGGAATTACCAGAACTACCTTAGAAAGTGGCAAGAATTATTTTTTTCTATGGTGTTAATACAAAGGGGAAATGATATATTCATATCATCTATCTTTTAGTGATTTTTTTTTACTTTTATTAGTACATGTTTTCAGTACATAATGATTACATTCACTACGGGGGATTGGCACTTTACACAACACATTTCATTTTTTCCCCTTCCCATCATCTCCTTTTCATTTTTCTAGCATCAGATTCATTTACTTTTAGCAACTTATAAAATGAATTCTTAAATATACATATTGAAAATCAGAATAAGAGGCCAAAACACATATTAAACATGTAAGACAATTATGCTGAGTCAAGGTACACTTTTAGATACACTGTCTACGCTGGATTACATTATCTTTTTTTCTGTTTTTTTCCTCTGATACGTATTTTATTTTTTATATATATATGTACATGTATATGTATATGTTGAGTTTTCACATAAGAGAAATCATGAAATGTTCAAACTTGCATGTCTGAGTTACTTCACTTAACATTATGATCTCAAGGTGCATCCATTATTTTACAAATGAGTCAAGTTTACATTTTATGGCTCAGTAGAATTTCACTGGTATAAATATCACATTTTCTGTATCCACTACTCTCTTTCTGAAATATTATTTCTAAGGCCCAAATAATGGCCCGTCCAACACTTTTCAAACATAGGAGAATGTATTCCTCAAACTATAAAATTCTTTTATCCCTCTATTACATAAATACTAATTAAAAATAGCTGTATTCAGACTAGAGTCATTAGAAATAATTCCAAGAGTTTGATATACTGATATTCTCTTTAAGTTTATGCTGTGAGATTTTATATTGATGCTGCAAATCTCTGGAAAACAACAGGACTGTTATGGATTAAAAAGTGGTGGTCAACTAAATACCAGCTGAATTAAATCAGCATGGTGCTGAGTGTAGACAGCCCACCTGAGGAAAGTTACCAGCATAAAAAGAGAAGTGGAGAGGGAGAATTAGGCATTGTGGGTTCTTCTAAGTGCTGCTGTTTGGAGCGACTGGTTCTCCTGGAGGAGCTCATCAGACTGGCTCCCCAATATGACTTTGGCCATTATCACCGGAGGAGCCTGGGACCTTGTCACTGAGAGTGGCCGCAGTACACTTTGGGGAGCTCTGGTCCTTAAGTTGAGCATTGCTTCCTGGCTCCAGAGGGAAAGATAGTTGCTGTTTAAACTCCAGAAGTTGTCACACTGGCTTCCTGGCATGTACTTGACTGTTCTCATTGTCAGAGGAGCGTGGGACCTCATTGTCGCTGAGGATGGCTGTGGTACTTTTTGGGGAGCCCTGGTTCTTATTTGAGCATTGCTTTTTGGCGCCACTATAGAACCCTCAACCTCCTGACACAGATCCTTCATCCTGCTGGCATAGACTTTCTAGCTTGCACCACTGGCTTTTGGGCCTTCCCAGAACAGACTTTGGTGCTGTGGACAGATTTCCTGCACTGTCTTGCGTCTAACACTGGGTAACCACCATAAATAATATTATAAACTCTGTGTCCTGATTGTAATCTTTTTCCCTGCAACCCCTGACTACAACAAGGACAAAGACAATTTACACACAGTGCCATTATTAAGTGATGATATTTTAGTCAAATTAAAAAAAATTAAATAATGAATTTATGTACAAATTCCACATGATGGTTTAAGAGAAATGACTACACAGTATGGCTTTGATTTGACTTTACATATTGCTATGATTATTAAACTAGCATCTATCTTTTCATTTATATAATTATAGTTACTCTAATTATTATAATCAGTCAAGTATAACATTTCATGCACTCTAATCCTTAACATACTTACAGTCTATCAGAAGTATCAGAGATTTCACCAAGTGTAGAAGTGGCGAGTGCATAATGAATGCCACAAATGTTGTTCTCTAAAACAAAAGACTCACAACCATCTGACATTTAATAAGAGCAATTGGAAGCATAGTGATAAAATAGTATCATCGTGTCATTCAGAAAACATATGTATGCTATAAAGTGATCACTGTTAAAGATCTCAAATAATATTTATTTAAAATTTTTTAGATTTCCAATAATTCATTTGCATTGAAACTGAAGGAAGTATATTTGAGGTAGCATGCTCTTTACAGTCAAAGAAAACAAAAGGTTATCAGTAATATAAGTATGTACAAATATTAATAGCATTTAACATAAAAACGATATATGATGTAGAGGTCTTTTATTTCCTTTGCTAAATTGATTCCAAGGTTTTTCATTTTTATATGCTATTGTGAAAGATGTTGGTTCCCTAATCTCTCTCTCAGTGAGTTTGTTATTCCTGTGAAGAAAAGCTATTGATTTTTGAATGTAGAGTATGTATCCTTCTTTGCTACTGAATTTGGTTATTAAATCTAGAAGTCTTTTGATGGAGTTTTCAGGGTCTCTATGTAGAATATTACGTCAACCACAAATAATGATAGTTTAACTTCTTCCTTCTCCTATTCAGTTTTTTCTTTATTCTAATTGCTCAAGCTAAAGTTTCAAAACCATCCTGAATAAGAGTAGTCACAGTGAATATTCTTGTCTTGTTCTTGATTTTAGAGCAAGATCTTCGGTTTTGTAGATTAAATGTGATGTTGCATGTAGGTTTGTCATAGATGGCTTTTACAGATTGAGATAAAGACCATCAATTCCAACTTTATGGAGGGTTTTTAATCATGAATTGGTATTGGACTTTGTCAAAAACTTTTTGTGCATCTATGGAGATGAGCATAAGGCTTTGTTAATATGGCATATTACATTTATTCATTTGCATATGTTGAACCATTGCTGCATCCCTAGAATGAATCCCACTTGGTCGTGGTGTATACTCTTACACTGAGAAGCTTCATTCTATTTTTCAGTATCTTGCTGGGGATTTTTGCATCTATGTTCATTAGAGAGATTGGCCTGTAATTATCTTTCTTAGTTGGGCCCTTCTCTGGTTTTGATATCAAGGTAATGTTTGCTTCCAGGAATGAATTTGAAAGTATTTCTTTTCTTTCAATTTCATTAAAGAGGTTGAGAAGTAGTGATAGTAGACCTTCTCTAAATTTCTTGTGGGATTCACCAATGATTCTGTTATAGCCTGGGCTTTTCTTTGTTGGCAGCTTCTCAATTACAACTTCAATTTCATTGATTGATACTGGTTTATTTAGGATTTTAATATCTCCTTGATTCAGCTTTGACAACTCATGTGTATCTAGGAATCCATCAATTTCTTCTGAATTTTCCATCTTACTAAAAAACTACAGTATGCTGAAAGAGGAGATTGAAGAGGTTATCAAAAAATAGAAAGATATCACTTGCTAGGAAGAACTAATATAGTAGAAAGCACCATATTTCCAAAGTTGTTATACAGATTTATTGCAATTCTCATCAAAATTCCAGCAATATATCTCACAGAATTAGAGAAAACATGCTAAAATTCATTTGGTACAAGAAGGGAACTAGAAGAGCAAAGGCAGTCCTGGGTAACAACAGCAAGTCAGGGAGTGTCACAATCCCTAACTTGAAATTATAATTCAAACTACAGTGATTAAAATAGCATGGTACTGGAAAAAAAGTAACACAGATCTGAGGAACAATGGAACAGATTACAAGATATAGAAACATATCCAGGATTACTTAGCCACCTTGCCTTTAACAAGGGTACCAAACACATTCCCTAGAATAAATATAGCCCTTTTAATAAATGGTTCTGGGAAAGCTGGCTTTCTATATGCTGAAAATTAAAATTAGACCATATGTTTCACCACACACTAAACTGAAATCAAAATGGTTCAAAGATATAAATATTAAAAGAGCAACATTAAATCTGCTGGAAGATAGAATAGGTAGAACTCTTGAAGGCATTGGTGTAGGAAGAGTCATTATAAACAAAACCCTGATCACATAGGAAGTTTCACAAAGAATCAACAACTGGGATCTCATCTTATTAAAAAACTTTTTCACAACAAGAGAAACCACCAACTGAGTGAAGTGGCAACCCATGATGTGGGAAAATTTTTTTCTGAGCTATTCCTCAAACTAAAGATTACTATCTAGAATGTAGTAAGAACTCAAAACATTAGACCCCTCAAATTTAAAGACCCAATTCAATTTCATGAAAATATTTTTCCTGTCTTCCCCTTAAGTCTCAGATAATTGAGTTTATTTTTAATTGGATATCAAATGTTTTCCTAACTGATAAACATTGTATGCAAATCTCTCTCTGATATGATAGAATTTGACTTGGCAACTTCAACCGAGTCAGAGTCAGGTATGAAAATATTTCAGAAAGAACCACCCAGGAAGATCCAGCTGTTCCCTGCTCAGGCATGTTGCACCAGCTGTTCTTATCTTTTGAGTCGCTTTCCTAAAGTCTTGTGAATAGACTGAATATTTTTAGACTGGTTACAGCTTCATATATCTTCTTCTTCTTCTTCTTCTTCTTCTTCTTCTTCTTCTTCTTCTAGTAAAATAATTTTTAGTGCTATGCTTTAGGTGTATATAATGATCGCATTCTTCATAGGGAATTTGTGCCTGTACATGATATAACTTGATTCTTTTTTGTTTTCCATTTTGCTACCTTCCTTTCCACCTCTCTCTGCCCCCTCATTTACCAAAGCTTTGATTCTATTTTTTCCTTCTTTTCTCATTTTTTTACTTTTCCCTGCCTTCCTTTCCCCTTCCCCCTCCCTTTTCCCTTCCCATTTGAATGTTTTCTTCCTATTTCACAGTATATATTATACTTTTTAGTCCTTATTTACTCTTTCAATTTTGCATACCAGAGAATGCATTATTTACAACATGGATTTATTTTACTTAAGAGTATGGTCTCAAGGTACAATAGCAAAATGTTCAAAACAATCTAAATGTTTATTGGTAGCACACAAATATAAATAATCTGGGCCTAGGAGCTCTTATTACTGCCAGAGTGTGAAGACAGTGACAAGGTTCTGTCTAGAGAGCACAAATAAAGCCCATGATCAGGGATGAAGAAGCAAATGGAAAAGATGGTCAATGTGCAATGCTGATGAGCTAGAAGATGTGCATGGATTTCATACTGAGTGGAAAGTGAGCCTTTGGAAGTCTTTAAATTTAGCGAAAAAGATCATCCAGCTGTTCACATGTAGACAGGATCTTTTGAAGCACAGAGTGGAAGGATTCCCAGTCACAAATCAGTCGCAGCAGAGCTTTCAATCAGTGATGCCTTTGACTAGCAGCACAGAGATGCCTTTGACTAGCAGCACAGAGATGCCTTTGACTAGCAGCACAAATCTAACCCACCGTGTGGTGCACACCTGTTATCCCAACACTGATGAGGCTGAGGCAGGAGGAGCGACACAAATTCAAGACTATCCCAGAAATACAGAAAGACTCTCTCTCACAAAACCAACAAACAGGATAGACAAATCTAAAGGGTGCACACTGTGTCGTAACTGTGGAAGGTACAGGTGTTACTGATGTGTTCAGTGTCGGAGGGAGCAGGGAAAGTGGGTTGAAACTAATGCCCCGATATGGGAAGCTGCTATGACCTAAGAGAGAAAGCTTATGGGAGAGGGTAGTAGATCTAAAATTGCACATGATACTCAGGCTGGGGGACCCTGGGAGATTTTGTCTACTGATGGTTTGACTTTGGTATAGCAGTCGAACCTCATTGAGCCTCCACATACATATTGATCTGGAAAAATGCAGGAACTGGCAATTGCTAGATCAACTTCTGTAAGTCTGTGCAAGATTTAGCAGCAATTTCCATGGAATGGCATTAAACTATTCCAGGTCAATACATAATGGTGGGTGTCCACATTAAACTTAGTTTGAAAAATTTCTTACTCTACCCTCAAAGGAAATACCTGGAAGTGAAGATGAAGATATCTTCTAGTCACAGTACTACTATCCTATTACTCATTTAAAATGAATTTTCATGTTATGTAGTTCAGAAAATTTTGGAGTCAAATTTTCCTTGGTTTATGTGTATTTTAATAAATATTGGTTAGAGTGAGGTTTTCTTTGTTTGACAGTAAATGTTTTATTCACACACACTTCCATCAATTATTGGACCTCCTGGGCTTAATTCTCTTCCTTGAATTGTTTTTACATGATCTTGTGAAGCTTGAGAATTATTGCTATTTTTAAAGAAGACTCCAGGAAGTCAAACAAAATTCTGGATTCAGCATACATGAACAGAAAATAGAGAAATAGAGAGAAATGCTCCATTTTCTGGGAAAACATGCAGAATTATCAGTTATGTGGAGCTAACCTGAATTTAAAATCCAGTCCCTTTTCCACTGTCAGAGAGAAATTGTAAGTATTGGACTGCTTCTAATTTGTTCTCTGATACTTTTAGAGAGTTTCCATTTTCCATTTCACTCTCTTCAAATACTTGAAGGACAGATGAATTACTCATATAACCAAACCTACCTCTATATGTGTTCCATTAAATGCTCTACTTTTGAGCAAATTGCTCTAAATTCTTGGTAAATCTTATTGTACAGTAAACATCACATGCTTTGTGATCAGCATTAAGGATTAAAAAAATAAAAAAGAACCACCCAAGACAAGGGAAAATTCAAACACTTCATGCAGCAATGAAGTCCTAAGTGTTTTTAGATTAAGAAATGCTTTGAGAGGGAAGAGGAGCAAATCTGGAGTCATATAACTGCGGTGTCTTCTGGCAAGATCAGGTAGCTATATCTATAGATTGGAATTATTTGAACAGAGGAGAAATTGATCAGGTTTTCATTTTCAATTACATTTGATCTTCTCTGATGAAAGTATCATGAGGGACATAGAAATAGAAAGCAGGAACAAATTTTGCAATATTTTGAGGAATCACCAAATAAAGTAATCATGCCCTAGCCTGAGTAGCTACAGTATTAGTAAGTAACTGAGTTCAGAATATATTCTCCATGTTATTTTTATTGGGATAAAATGATGAATTGGAATAAGTGAAATAAGTGATAGAGAGGGCAGCTTTAATCTCCAGAATGTTTTCAAGCATTTATATAAAGGATTAGAAAAAACTGGAGAAGCTTATTTGAAGGATCAAGATGAGATGAGGAAACTTGAGGCTGCAAATACAGAGAAGTTTGGTGCATTTATTTGACACTTGGCTTAGTTGTTTGTTTGTTTGTTTTTGTTGCAATAACAGAATACCTGAGACTGGATAATGTATAAAGAATAAGTTTATTTAGTTAACTGTTCTTGAGTCCAAGAGCACGGTACCCCATCTCTCCAGCTTCCACAGAGGGCTTTATAAGAGGAAGCACATGAGCAAGTACAAAGAGGGGAGGTCATATGCTTCACAACAGCCTACACTTGAAATAACTAACCTATATTTACCGGAACTATGTTAACCTTTTTCCTGAGAATGGTGCCTGTAGGACTTAAACAACTTTCAAGGGTTCCATGTTATGTCAGTACTACTACATTAGCAATTAATTTTCAATACGTTTTGGCAGTAACAACTCATGTCAAAGCCATAGCAAGGTAAAAAAGCCACTGCATAGGTAATTGGATATGAGAGTCTGGGATACAGGAGGAAATGTGTTTTAAACCGTAGGATTTAATTATATCTCATGGTGGAGTTAGGTAAAGAATACAAGCAAAGAAACCCCAGGAAAAGGTCATCATTACTGGGACAGGAAGAAACAAGGATTAAGGGAGATTTTATATAAAGAATGAAATAAAGCAACCATGTCTACAGACAAAAAGGTGTATTCAATAAAAATCAAAGAGCATACAAAAGGCTTAAATAAAATTGGTGAATATGTAGAGAAAAAGTAATGAGTTTCTCTAATTGTTGGTAACCTACTGGAACATAGTCCAACTATTTAATTGTTTAACCTGTAGGCAATGAATGAAATTAGTGTCTTTTTAAGCTATTCAGTTCAGATTTGCTAACATTAGAGTTAGAGCATTTGAACAAAATATTTCCTTTCTCAAATTTAAATAAGTTGAGCACTAATAAGGAAGGATACTGTCACTAAAGTCAAATATACTTGGAAATTAGAGTTATACAAAAGGAAATTGTGATTAGATATTCAACAAAAGCTTGTGAATGTCTGAAATATGTATAAAAATTTGACAATCTCTGAGTCATAAAATAATGAATAATGTTACATAATTCTAAAATATCTCTTTGAAAATTTTAATTTACTGGGTTTCAAAATAACAATTAAAAATGAACAAGTTTAATGAAAACATTTTTTATTTCAAAGAAAATATTAGGTGCTTAAAACTTCTAATTTGATCCTGGGCAATTCTTCAAATTATAAAAGTATTCTTAGTCAAGATGTTGGCTAGAAGCTATATATTTGAATTTGAATGTATTAAGTAATGATAAAAACACATATAATAACTAAAATAGCAAATATAATCACTTATCAGAAGGCTATTTGGAGTGAAAAGAATCTACATCAAAAACCTGAAAGTGCGGCAAATATTCTAGTGGGTAAATAATCACAGAGGTTTACTAATAACTATTATTACAAAGCACCATCCCTGGAATTGCTTCAATCCACCATCACTTATACCATTTCCAGAGCAATTTCCAAATGTGTGATAACTCAAATATTTGTCTCCTTGTAGACTGTTCCAGTGCAGTGAGAGGGAAAATCATGTCCCTGTATTTCTGAGGTATAAAAAACTCTCTTCTTATAAATACCATTCTATTTTAAAGGAATAAAGGTTGGGCTAGAAAGGGTTTTCCCTCGGTTTCTTTTGATTTTCCTTTGATTTCTTAGTTAAAATTGACAAGTATCACGTACAACTGCAGGGCAGAAGAAAAAGAAAACTATATTACTCCGTGTCAGTTACAGAGGTCTGGGTCATCATGGAAAAAGAATGGCAGCAAAGACTATGTCTTTAAGCAAAGTTTTATTGTTTATTTATTACATATACTATACTTTTCCTTCCAGAACTACAGGGCTTATTGTGTGCTCACCATCTGTAATATCACCAATCATGCTGGAAAGCAATAAAGCTATTGTGAAGATTGATAGTAGCGCAAATATATTCTATTTTGGAAATACATGAAGACAAGAAATCTTGTGAACACTCTTTTCTTCCACTAATGTCATCAAAAAGTAATTGGAGGAAATCAAATCCAGCATTACAAAGGAAGTGAATATTGTTATGTAATTTTATTTTTCTACGGTGATATTTTACAAATGCAAGGTTTCAAAGTAAATCAGATTTGGAATAACACGTATGTGGAAAATGAGAAATTGCTAGTGACCATTTAAAACCAGTGTGGTGGTCACATTTCTCATTATGTCACTTGCAGATCACCTGCATAAGTATTGCCTTCTGTAATTTAAACTGTTCATGCTTATAAGCACAGATGTAATACAAAATTGGTATCTTTTAAGAATATGCTTTTAAAAATTCATCCACGTGATTCTTAAACTGACTACGATGGAGAAATCCCTTTAGGTGGTTTGTTTAATTAAACAATTGGTGCTAAGAGTAATGGAATAATTCTACTTGCCAAATTGAAGTAAACAAAGAAATTATACAGTTCCCTATATCATCATGGTTTTATGAGCAACAGGTTACCTGTGGAAGCAAGGAGATGACATCCAATTGGGATGTCTGGATATTGAATTATTGAATTTCTGCTGCTGTCCAGCAGGAGTCAATTTGCAATTCTTAGGACTCAAGATTAATAGTTACAATCACTCTTCAAAATTTAGTCTTCATAATTACCTATTATCTTAAAAATTATTTAATTCAATTAAGATCTGATTTTTTTGATATGCAGAATGGCGAAGTATTTTTATATTTTATAGTTAGAAACTTTCCATAATATCTTATAACTTTCTTAATATCACTTGTAGTTATCATTATTGATATTTATCAAGTTTAGCAGCACTGTAGTTAAACATATCCTTTGTCTCTATTTTAAGGATTTCTGTGTTTGAGTAGAGTGTCGACAGTGGATATATGCGATAATTTAAGCTGAAGTGAACATTTTAGATCATACATCTAGAGTTAGTTCTTCATTTCTATTTTTTTCTGCTGCTATCATATAATTTAATTCTTTTAATCTGAACTTTCAGCAAATCAAGCTTCTAGATCTTGACTAATTTATTTCTCCATAACTTTGAGATTTTTCTCTACTGAAATTATTTTTCGCACAACCATGTAATACATGCCATAAATCACACAATTTTAAAAGGATTATCATTATATTACCAGTTATGTTATCTTGCTCATAAGTTTTATATAATTATTAAAAGGGGCTATCTCCATGTTGAATGAGAAGTTAAAAAGCTCTTGACTGTGCAAGACTTTGCCACTTTTTTATAGTCTTTAATTTAAAATGAACAATAACATTACAACTTTTAGACAATTTTTAAACTAATCTTTCAATAGAAATGAATTGAGTCATTTTGTTAATTAAACTTTTTTGTTCTGGAAAAAACTATATTATTTTAGTAAGAAAATAGTTTTTACTGAAGAACACATAGTCACTAAGAATGTGACGTATTTAACAGTTTTTCCATTCACTTTCAGCCAGGACAGTTAAAACAATTATTATGAGCTCTGTTATAATAAATGATTTTGATATAATTAGCATTTTAATTAATCCATTTTAAGACTATGCAAATCTGCCTCACATCTATATACTGTTACTACTTAGTGAAACATAATGGGCCTCTGTACTTACAATAGTATTTTATCATGTATGTTGACAATTATGTGCAACCAAAACACAACTATAGCAAACAATGACATAGAGTTCACAGAAGCTTATCATTCCTAACAAGGCAGACTTTATGGCAACAAGCTCCTTAGAAACCAGGAGAAACCATTTGAAGTGTCAAACATATATATTGCTCAAAAATGAAATATTCCTTTGCAATCACTTTATGTGAAAGAAGTCCCTAGAAAGGCAACAATTTAAAGAGGAAACTATGTTGTAGAGAAGTAAAAGTGCTTCAGTTCAGATCTATATGGTGTTTTAGAGGATTTAGCTGCAACTGAGGAGTGTGAGTCTTATAGACCAAATCCTTTCTTAGAGTCCAACCAAAGTTCTTACTAGATCAAAACATAATAACACATATATTTCTACAGGCAATATTCATTGTAAATCACCCAACTAATATCTTTTTTTTTCCCTGAAAACTTGTTTGTTTTTTTAAACACATTGTTTTTAAAACTAAGCCTAAATGGTTTACTTTTGATCAGTTGCTAACTTCCCCAGGGTTGAGTTGTTAGTCATTCTATTGCGCAGAAATGAATTTGCACCTCAGTGAGGACTTACATCTGGTTAGATAGTCAGTCCAGGTTAAATAGATTTTACCCCAGGGAAGAGAAGAGAGTTGTTACCCTTTTAAATGGATTCCCACTGTTTGAATCTGAATCTGAATCAGGGAACTAATAAAGACTACTGGGAGTTTATGAGAAATAATTTACTTAGATCCTTTTCCTTTACAGTCATTTTTGGAACATAAAATTAGCGTCCATATCTTAGTGTGTTAATAAAGCATACTTTTCATAATTACACTTTCTTCAATTAAAGTATGCTTATGGAGAAGTTATTTTTTCTTTCCCTCTTTCTGAAAATATTTACCTCAGGTGTCAAGAGTGAAATTTTTAATAGGCAAAAGAGTCCATGTAGTTAATTTAAAAACATCAATTCCTCAAAAAGCATTCTTTGTATTTCCCGTGTCCAATAAAAATGAATCTACACGTAGGTAAGGTGATAGTTAAGCAAAAAAAAATTTTTGAAAAATGAAGGTAGAAACTTGGGTTGTAGCTCAGTGATAGAACAATTGCCTATCATATATGAAACCTTGGGTTCCATCCTCAGAACCAACACAATGAACAACAACAGCTATAACAACAACAGCAACAACAATGAACTAGAAATGAAAAAAACATAGTAAAAGCAAAATAGTTATATGGACTATTCTAACAGTGGAAAGGAGACTATTGCAGGAATACTTTTTGATTGAGAAATCAGAATAATCTCAAATGCCAGATAGAAAAAGACTTTTCTTTGATAGGAAGGAGTAAACAAACCTGAAAATAACTAATATTAGACAATTAATCATCAGAAGTCTTTCTTTGTTTCAACCTGAGAAAGGAGATTAGAGAGTGGCAAAGCTGACTGGGGAAGTAGGTATGACCTGTTAAATACAAAATTTTAGGACACATGTGCAAAACAGTTTCCAAAACCCTGCAAAGTGGACTTCTTGTGAGAACTGAGCATGTTTTTGACAGGATGACCTAGACCTGACATCAACCTAAAGAGTGAGTGTTGCAAAAACAACAGTCTACATTGAGTTTTTGTCAGTGGATTCTCTCTGCCATGTTGGCCCAACCCCATGCTATAAGGTATACTTCTTTTCTGATTTTAACCTGGTCCAAACTCACTCTGTAGACATATTTCTTTTCCTGCCTTTAACAAAATTGTGATACCATTTGTGCTTGTCTTCAGCAATTCTTTGCACAGAAAGAACTTAGTTATCACCTCCAGGAGACTCCAGCATCCCCAAAACCAGTTAACAAACCTATACTAGGAAGAGTCCATTAAGAGGTGCTTTTATAGTTTCTACTTGCTCAGAGTGAGCATGGGTTAAAGTTCAGGGGACTAAGGTGAAGAAGACTTGTCAAAAGTTTGTTCAAGTCACTTATTAAAGCTATATATTTTTTCTGATTCTTCAGCATAGTCAACAGTGTTTTAGTCATTTATTGGGCAAAAAAAATAGTAATTAAATGGGTCAGAGTATGGTTTTGTGAAAAACAATATTGTTATAAACCATTGTATAATCTAAGTTGTGTAGAAAAAAAAAAGTAGCTTGTTCCAGTAAGCTATTTTTCAGAACACAGAAGAGTGACAGAATTTCTTAACAGTTGCTAGATTCCAGGGAATTAAACCTTAATTAAAGTTTAAAGTTGGAACTGCCCCCACCAAGCTGTTCATGCTTTCTAATCCTATTTTCCTGACAGATTCTATATTAATAGAATTTTAATATTAAACCTTTAATAGTAAGGATCTTTAAGTAATACTTTTAATCAATATTTTTTGAAAATGACTTTAACAGTGCTTGTAAGATGCTGACATCTATACTTCTTAAACTTTTTCAGTCCCTTCTTCCTATTTGTCTCTCATTTCTGTCTTTGATTTGACCTCAATTCTCTTACTTGGCTGACTGCAATTGGTTTCACCATTGTTCTTTTTGTCTTTCAATCCTTTTCAAGATATTCTTTCCAGTGAAGATAAAAGCAAACAAAAGAAACAAGTGTTTTTTTTCTTCTCACAAACCACTTAATAATTTTGACACCGGATATTTGGAGGATTTTCCTAACCAACTGAAGTAGATAACAAAAAATAAAGGTAGGGTAAAAATGAAACAAGGAAAATCATACTTTTAAAATTGTACTTTTAAAATGACTGCAAATTCAAGACAAAATATTTATCCAAGACAATCCATATCTGTACTCTGTATCTTTACTTTCTAAGTTTTTTCCCCCTTCTTCCAAAGCAGTCACACCCAAAACACTTAAAGATACTGTAAGTCTATATATTAGCTTAGTTGATAAGGTAAAAGAAAGAAAAATGATCTTAAGGTAGAGAAACAAAATCAAAGTTCCACAGAATGTTATTAGACAAAACATCTTAGATCATCTATCTCTAAATATGTAACACACTGGACCCTGAAACCTGGCTTTTTTTCTTCAAGGTAGGCCTTTCACCTGTAAATGGGTCATTGTCTCTAACCAGTAAATTGAACCCATCCTTTCCACAGATTTGCAAATTCCAGATTTTCATCCTCAAAGATATATGTAATAATCCCAGTACTATAGCATGAAATGCCTCTTTGAGGACTGTATTTTGTCCACGTGTGTACTTTAATTTTGTTGAATGAACCATATTTGTGCCTCTCATTTATGTGCCCTGAATTAATTTTTTTTAAATTTTATTTTATTGGTATGTGTTTGTAGTACATAATGATTACATTCACCCTAGAAATTTGGTGCATGTACATAATTTCTTTACGTACAGTTCAGGTGGGACATCTTCTTACTTTGGTTATTTCATCCCCTTCTCTCCTCATTCTATCCCATTTCCCCATTACTTGGTTCCCTTTCTTTTTGCAAAAACTGTATCTCCCTTTTTCCCATTATCTCTTATTTTGCTCTATAATTAATTTATAATTTAGGTTTCTCATATGACAAAAATATCATGGGATACTTGTTTGTATCTGATTAATTTAACATTATAGTCTCAAGGTGCATCCATTTTCCAATAAATGACTCAAGTTTATCCTTCTTTATGGCAGAGATGTTCTCCCTTGTGTACATATACTAAATTTTCTCTATCCATTTATCTCCTGATGAACAGATGTGAAAGTCAAGAATCTATTCAGTGGGATGACTCTTCTTTGGGTGAACTCAGGTCCATCCAGTAAAAGCAAAACTCAATGGTTTTATCCAGGAGTGTTATGAGTTAGTCTTCTTCTAAAAGTGCATCACCAAATAAACATTACTGTGTCATTTTATGCTGCTCAGATTTTGAGAGAACCCACAAGAACTTCTACATATGGGCCCTGAGCGGCAATGCTGGGATCCCATGCTTTAGGCTAATGGTCAGGTCTAGCCCATCTTGTTGAAAAGCTGCTCAAATTCTGATGAGAAGCTGTTATGGTTCATACATTGTGTCAATTTGAGAAGTTTAGAAGTTAACTGAGAGACTCAACAGGGAGCCAGGGTTCTTACTTTGTAAATATCCTCATCCTGTGCAAGACAAGGGCACAGAGATTTTGTGAGTGTTACACTTGCCCTGGAGGTACGAGGTGGCCTGTGTACACTACAAAGGAGAAGAGACTTGTTTTTCCCTTTTTGATTTTGCTCTGGCTGCTGTCTTGAAATGTTGCCCCTGCGCCATGCCACCCTGACTTTGAGCAACCTGATTATGGACTGAAACCACCAAATGCTGTAAGCTAAATATATCTTTCCTTCCCAAATTTTGGGTGTCAGGTGTTTGTCTCAGCAACAAGAGAAAAGTAGCCAAGACAGAATTTGGAACCAGAGAAGTGGGGCTGTTGCTGTGACTATTCCTGACCGTGTGTTTCAAGAGCCTTTGGGAATGGCTTGTGGGAAGAGTTTGGAAAGGTTTGGAGGTGCTGCCTGAATGTATAGAGCTGAAAAGCCTTAGGCTGTTCTGTATGGGAGATTCTGGTCAGAGCTCAAGAGACCAGAAAACCAGGAGAGACCATGCTTAGGAGGTTTGTGCTAGGAAGGACTGCCATGGGTGCTGAACTCCAGACAATGTGTATTATGTCTTGGCAGAAAGTTTGTCTGTATTTCGCTTGTGTCCAGAGACTTTGCCTGAGACTAACATTAAGAGCAGCAGACTAATTAATCTGGCAGAAGAAATTTCAAGGCAGTCAAATGTCGAGGCTGTGGCATGACTATTGTTGGGGGCTTTTAGCCAGATTTATGTTGTGAATCAAGAGTAAAGAGTCCAGCAGAATGATTTAAAATGTTGTGAGTTTGGCCAGAAAGGAATCTCCAGTAAAGTTGTGGACTGTAAAGATAGACCTGAGATCTCCATTGCTGAGAAGGAACAGAGAAATAAAAAAGATGGCCTGATGGTATTGCAAAAAGTAGCAAGTCTCAAACCTTAGCAGCTTCCAAACTGCAGAAGTGAAAGACTTTGCTTTACAGGGAAAGCCTCAGAGCATCATGTTCCAGAATGGTGGCAGAGGCCCCATGAGGTTTCAGAATGACAGTGGCATACAGAATCTGTTTCTCACAATCAAGTTCAGAGTGCCCAGAGTGCCCAGTGATCCAGGCACTTGAACCCTACAGCCAAGAGAGAGTAAAGCCTGGCTACTGCTCCAGCTAACAGTAGACCTTGGCATCATCCACATGGTGCTGGCTTTAGGTGCATACAGAATACAAGGGTTCTGAGGTTAAAAAGGTTTCCATGCTGATTTCAGAAGGAAGCATGCACCCGAGAGGGCAGTGTGTGAAGCTGTAAATGTGAAGCCAAAGGTACAGTGGAGACCCCAGAAGGTTGGAAAAGCCAGGAACGTGTATCATCTAAGGAAACCTACAATAAGGGAGCAAAGCCAGGCCAAGAGAGAAGCCCTTGAAGCTAAAACTCCTGGAAGTGCCATGGGAATGGAGCCACATGAGCCCTTTGGAACTCACAATTTGCCTCAGATTGCTTCAGATTCTGGACATAGGACTTAACATTTGCCCTGCTGAATTTTGGACTTGCTTTTGTCCCAATTCTTTGTACCCTCTTGTTTGTAACTTTTGTAATGAAAATGTTTTATCTCATGCCTTGATGTGTTGGAAGTGTTTAAGTTTGGTTTCATTTGTACAGGGCTTGCAGCTAAGTTTACCTTCCATTTGCAAGAGACTTGAGACTTGAACTTTCCAGCAATGCCAAAACTGTTAGGACTTTGGCAACTCTTGCAGATGGACTAAATGCCTTTTGCATAAAGGGATATGCATGAGTCTTAGGGGTGTAAGGACAAAATGTTATATTTCTAATGTAGTATAATGTTGATAGACTTAATGCTTGTTTTTAAGGATTGTTAAGCTGTGTTATAATGTTCAAGTTGCAAAATGTTAAGAATAAGCATATCTTTGTATCTGGAGGCTGGTTTAAAGAAATTGTCTAGTCACCAAGTTGACAAGGGGTGGATTGTTATGGTTGATACACTGTGTCAACTTGAGAAGTTTAGAAGTTAACTGAGAGACTCAACAGGGAACCAGGGTTCTTACTTTGTAAATATCCTCATCATGTGCAAGACAAGGGCATATAGATTTTGTGAATGCTACACCTGCCCTGAGGGTTGGGGTGGGCTGTGTACAATGCAAGGGAGGAGAAGAGGCTTGTTTCTCCCTTTTTTGCTCTGGCTGCTGTCTTGAAATGTTGCCCCTGTGCCATGCCACCCTGACTTGGAGCAACCTGATTATGGACTGAAACCACCAAATGCTGTAAGCTAAATAAACCTTTCCTTCCCAAATTTTGGGTGTCGGGTGTTTGTCTCAGCAATGAGAAAAAAGTAACCAATAGAGAAGCCCATGTGCATAACTGTGGAAACTATTCTGCACATATATCCTGAAATTTTGTAAATTTATAGTTCATGCCTACTTCCGCCAGTCAACTTGCCATGCCCTAATCTGTCTGTGAGACACATATACTCATAATTTTATATGCAGTCCTGAAGAACTGGAAATCTCTGTCTTCTATAGCTCTTGTAGCTGGAAGGGACTGTAGATGCTGCCTAATGGGGGTTGTGTGATCTCTAACTTCCTCAGAATGCTGTGGCTTATTGGCTGAATTGAAGAAAGAAAAACCTGCCAGAAACAATCTGAAAAGCATTAATGATCACTGAATTATCTGTTTGATGGGAGAAATAAACTTCATTATTAACCCAAATATGAGGAGCAGGTCAGATTTCCACAATTCCTGTAACATTGCTGGAGTTCTGCTTCTGCAAACTGTAGTTGATTAACTAATGTCCAATTTGTAAACACTCAACTGAATTGAATCAGTGTGATGCTGGGTACAGAAGGCCTACCTAAGAATTGTAGCCAATAACATAAAATCAGAATTGGAGGGAAAGATGGTGTACTGTTGATTCTCCTGGAGAAGCTTATCATGCCGGTTTTCCTGATATTAACTCAGCTGCTCTCATCACTGGAAGAATTTTGGTCCTTGGCATTGTTTAAGATGACTGGCCAGGGATATAGCTCAGGGGCTGGGAATATACTTCTGTGGCACAAGTGCCTGCCTGGAAAATGCAAGGTCCTCAGTTCAATTCCCTGTAAAAAAAAAAAAATTGGTCAGAGACCACTTTAGGGTGTGGTTGGCTCTGTCTACATTTCCAGATTTCCCGGAATTTGAGACTGCCAGGAGGAATGAAGGTGGTATTTTATTCCTAAAGCTTTTGCCAACTACTGAGTCATTTGGGATGTAAAAGAAGAGCCATCATCACTCTGGAGAGACTGAGGTAGTTCAAATCTAGGAATGGTTGCTTCTAAAAAGCACATTGAATCCTCTGTAGCCTTTTCTAAATGGGTAGGAAAGTCTTCAATCCAGCCTGAAAAAGTGTCAATCAGGACCAGTATTTGTTTAAATCCTCTACATGGTTGCATACGGATAAAGCCTAATTGCCAGTCTTCTCCAAAGTCTATCTCTCTCCTCTGTACAGGTTCTAATAAAGGAGGTGGTTTGGGTTCCCTGAGTTACTGTAGGCACAAAGTGGGCAAGCTTTGCATACCTATTGAGTGATTGCTGCTGTGCTAGTCCTGTGAAAATTTGAGTGACCATTTCCAATATAGTATCTCTTCCCACGTGGAATGAATCATGAAGTGTTTTTATAGCCTTCTACTGTGTCTCTTGAGGAAGAACCAGTTTCTATTTGAGTCCCTTTCTAATTCCCTTCTGTGCTGAAGCCCGTTTATCTTCACAGTGATGATAGACTGGTTTTTGCCGTTCCTTGGGAAATGGAAGTAAGTCTAGGTTTTAAGCCACTGTAAGCTGTACCTTCTACTTCCATATCAGCCTTTCAGTTTTCCAAACAGACCCTAGACATGTCTCTTTGGCACCCACTGCAGTATATAATTGTGATTTGGGGAAGATAGACTCCTTCTGGAAGTAGTCGAATTTCCTGAGTTTTAGATGACTGATAAAGCTGCTTCCACCAGCGAACCACTAGTGAACTAAACCTCCTTAGGTTTTTGGAGGAAGAGGTCACTGTCTTGGCTGTTTGCATAGTTTTGGATGAGAACCAATATGTTCACAAAAGTGGCTAACTTCTGGGCTTGTAGGCATCAAAGAAGCAGGGGAATAGTAATTGAAATTTTGAAAATAACCTTAGGGGTAAATAAGAACATGGTCTGATACTTAGTGAAGCTTGCCCCTGTTAGCCACAAGGAAACTTTTCTCTCTAGAATAGCTCTGACCTATGGGGAGTCAGGATTTCTTAGAAGTCAAAACAGAATGAAGTAATTGAATTGATTCACCCATAACATCTAAAATTACCTAGCATTCCTCAGAGGAGATGGGGATATCCTTGGGAAGGGCATAGCAGTGTTCCCTGGGTCTCTTTATTAAATGAACATTTTGGCTAGTCTATTCCCTTTCTGGGACCCAGGATAATCAAGCCTCCAGAGTCATGAGTCAGTCACACCGCCTGTCTCACACTCAAGCAGGGCCCAGGCAGTGGCTTGGTGGAGTCATGTGCCCAGTTTGCAGTCTGCTTACACTTGACACAGAAACCATAGTTTTCCTTGGGTTTCCCCTTACACAATTTGGATGAGTAAAGCATTTCTAATTGTCACAGCTATAATTTTCACACTGTATTTTGTACCTCTTTTGGGTTCTGATTGTTAAACACCGGAAAAAAAATTTCTGTGTCCAGAAATTGGGCCATGGGTATCTATGGCCCCATTGGAAGTTTTTGTATTCTATGCTGAATATCTGGGGCTGTAAACTAGAATATCATCTTATCAAAAATCAAGCAGCAATCCAGAGAAAGGATGTATGGAAATGGGAAAAATATGTGTCTTTCAAATCTAAGACTGAGAACCAATATGTATCTTCTGCAATTTAGGAGAGAATTGTATATGGATTTGTCACCAGGGGATAGATTGGAATGACAGCCTTGTTTATGAGGTCTTGTACTGTATGATATTCTGCAGAGAGCATCACTACAGGGAGAATGGGAGTATCTCAAAGAAACTGACAAGACTTCAGAAGGCCTTGCTTGAGAAACTTGTCTAGGAGGAGATGGAGGCCTTTACAGGACTCTTTCTTGAATACTGCTTCCAGTTAGGAAATTGGTTGTGGGATTTTAGTCTTATAATCACTGGCACCTCATCATGCCCATGGTAAGAGGAGCTAGCATATTAGACATCATTTTTTGTGCCCAGTTTAATTCTGTTGAAGTGGGAATGTCATTTCCAAGGTGGTTTCTTTCTCTTTTTAAAACATACTGTTCATTTGCATAGTTCCAAACCTCTTATATATCTGTACCTGAAAAAGAGGCCTGATTTATTGACCTGTAGACCATAAGGCAGAGGTAGAAGAGATCTTCCAGTGACATCAAACAGATCAGAGAGATCTACATTTCTCTGAGAGGTATGTGTGTGTTTTAGGATATAATCATCCAGAATATCATGTCTCCTCCTCAGGGCCCACTCTAAACACCACAGTTCCCAAGCATTTCTTTTGATAGAGAGTCACAAAAACCAGAATATCAGACATTTTTTCTATCTTGTGTGGTTAAAACAGAAATGCTATAGCTAGAAAATAGTCTCATAGTGTAAACGATCAACCTGTACCCATCCTTCATCACTTTTCGTTCATGCAGAAACCAAACTATATTGCAAAGTAGATAAGCCGTTGCTGTTTTTCTAATTGTCAAGATCAAACCTTTCCTACTCTCAAGAATATATTAGTAGTGAAGTCCGTGAAATCTACATGCTGGTGAGGTCCAAGTGGTTTCCCATTGGTTCAGCTTGAGGCCTATAGAGACGAGGAACACATGCAGGAGGAGACTGGAAGGAACCACAAAGTGGCCCTGATGAGACTTTATGGACCAGACAGACCTCTCTGTTCAGGTGATTGCTGGCACCAGTAAACATGAATGAAATTGCCAGGGGGACTTTTGTCTCCATATTGGGGTTCATTATCTCATTAGGGAGAAGGAGGCCAAGTCACTTGTCGGTATTACTTAGTGCCTTAACTCCCATGAAGTAAGGACAGTATTTCCAAGCTAAATTGCTTTAGCCATTCGATCCCTTTCATGACTCATTGTGTGTGTCAAGTCCCTTGATGATTCTACTTATATTCTGAGCCCCTTGATGGCTCAGCTGGTATTTTGAGTCTCTTGATTACTCTACTTAACCAGAATGGAGCCAATTGGGAAAATTGTCTCTTGCACTTGCTCTGATAGTAAAAAGTCTAAGAATGGGATTGACTCTGATTTCATATACTCTCAGTCTCTTTAACTAAATTTTAAAGCTGTTTATTTGTTGCGCTCAGATCATCAGGCATAGGTTTTAAAATACCTGCCCTAGAAAAATCTAGTCAGAAGCTATAACCCCAGGCAGAGTTTAAGACATGGAGGAAGCAGGTCAGTCAGAACTGGCTTCATTTGACTCTTCTGGATCTTGCCCCAGCAAAAGCCTTGGGCATTTCCTTTTAAAATGGACAAATTTTTCATTGCCATTTAGGGTAGAGCTACCGTGCCAGTTAAAATGATTGAAAAAGCAAAGAGGTTCCTCCCCCTTGTTCTCTAAACTCAAAGGCTTAGGTCATAAAATCAGTTTGAAAAAAAAAAAGAAAGGAAAAGATGGCAGTTGATATAAGCCCACATCTAGCTGCATGATTCTAAGCAGGCTCTAAGGCTATTTACTAGTGCCACCTACATGTAGGGTAGGGCACCCTTAATCCTAGTATAACATGCTTTATCATAGCATCACACCCTTAATCCAAAGATCACAGCAAAATACAAACCAAGAAGGAAAGCCCTTACAAAATTGAGGTGGAAGAGACAAGGCTAATTTCCAAAAAAAGGGAAGTAAACATTCATGCAGATGACAAGGTATAATAGGAAAGAAAGAAAAAGTCTATTTTTTCACCTGGAAGAAGATATGAAAGCCATCCCATTTGTTTGCCATCTCCCATGGCCAGAAAAGCAGCAAACAATTCTCTGCCTACCATGAAAAGTGTCCCCTGGATTCCTGGCTTAGGGAAAATAATGAAGGAAAGAAGAAGAAAGAAAAAAAAATCATGCCATTTTAGAGAGAGAAAAAAAAAAGTGCACTCATCAGACTTTATCTGGTCTCCTCACTGGCTATTCCAAATAATACCAGTGGGTATTTTCCTAAAAGTGGTGCACCACATGCTCACCTCAGCAGCACATAGGTACAAGTGGCTCACCAAATGTTACTCGATTTTGTGGTGCTTGCACATCCTTCTAGAGTTGCAATTCAAATTCTTCTTTTCTTGAACAAAGAATTGAATGAAATGAGGTGACAAAGTTTATTTGAAAAAGTAAAAGTGAAGAGTGAGAAAAAAACTGGGTCTGAAGAGTAAGCTTGAGCACAACAAAAGAGGAAAAAGCAAGATAATAGAACACTCTGGATGACACAGTGTGGGATATCAGGTGGAAAGCCATGACAGTGAGTGCTTTTTGGCGTGTGTCCTTTTATGCAATTTACATCTCATGAGAACTTCTACATAAGGGTCCGGAGAGGAGGTGCTGAGATCTACACCTCAGGCCTAAGCCATCTTATTGAAAATCTGCCCAATTTCTTGGCCAGAAAATCTTTGGAGAAATCTATATGCATGTCTTAGGGAACTGTTTTGTGCAATATGTTACAGGATCTTATAATTAACAGGTCCCATCTACTTCCCTAGCCATCTTTGCCACACCTTAATGTCCTGTGTCAGTAGACACCAACCAGGTGCCCTATGATTAATTTCAATCCAAAACAACTGATTGAACACATTAGGTCCCACAAGCTAAGAAGTCAGTCCCTCAATATGTCCCCTAGATTTGATGCGAAGTATAAGATGATGGACTGTATTTCTTACCAACAGATTATAAATTAGGGTTCCCTACACCCCCACTCAAGTTTGAATACTTTTCTCAGATGGTTGAAAGAACTCACAGAAACACATTTATTATAAACTATATTACAAAGGGCATGGAGGAAGTGGCAGATGGGAGAGACACATAAGACAAAATATATGGGAAGAAGTTCAGAGTAGTCATGATCTCCCTGGGTATAACACTCTCCAGGGACCATTGTGTGCTCTACAATCTGGAAACAAAATGAGTCTTATTTCTCAAGTTCATACCTGCCCTATTCTAAGGATTCTAGGATTAAATCCAGGGCACTAATTTGCCCAACCTGAGCATGACTTTGGGTTCTTAATGCCTCAGTGTCCTGGAGTTTTAATGCTTAATCTTCAGCCTCATCCCCACCACACATATATTTCCCAAAATTTCACCACACACAAATTTCTGTGGCTGTGACTGGGAAGTTACAGGTTGTTTTTCCTGGCAACAAATCCCCACTCTGAGGTATTCTAGAAGCCCACCATGTTTCTTTATTAGAACAAAAGAGATTTAGGAACTTTGAGTGAGAAGTGGTGAGGAGGAGTTCTGGAAGCATCATCTCAGGAATGGCTTCATCAGGTCTTGGTGGTTCAGTTATCCATCTATTTCAGTTCTGTGAATAGTCATATTTCATTTGAAGACTGATTGATATGTTATTGGATAGGGTTCAATGCTCTTGATGTTGTTAGGAAGAGTTTATCCCCACAAAATTAATTAACAAGTATATATATATATATATATATATATATATATATATAGGCTAGGTAGGGTTAGTGATTAAGGAGAACAGAGTAAAATATGATTATACTTAACTGAGTCTTTCAACTTATATTGGTAGAGATGAGTGCATGGTATTCTTTAAAACACAAGTGATTAGATGTCCGAGATATATGAACGGTTCTTGTGTGTACCTTGCAAGATAGAAAGTCAATGTTCTACCGCAAACTCATCACTTAATCACAATGTGGTCTTAAATAAAAAGTGGCAAAATAACAATGATTTCCCACAGGTTTTACAAGCTCTATGCCAGAAGCCAGGTCTTCCATAGAATGCATATTTTCTATTTTAAAATATCACACTTCACAAGGCAAAAGTCATACATATTATTTTACAGAAATAATCTGATGTTTTTCACACAATTTAATGCATCTGTCTTGGTTACTTTTCTCTCATTACTGACACAAACGCCTGACACCCAAAATTTGGGAAGGAAAGGTTTATCTAGCTTACAGTTTCTGGAGATTTCAGTCCATAATCAGCTGGCTCCAAGTCAGGGTGGCATGGCACTGGGGCAACACTTCAAGGCAGCAGCCAGAGCAAAAGAAATGGGGAAACGAGCCTCTTCTCCTTCCTTACATTGTACACAGGTCACTCCCTCCCCCGCCCAGGTTGAGTATAGCACTCACAAAATCTCCTTGCCCTCCTTTGCACAGGATAAGTATATTTACTAAGTAAGAACCCTGGCTCCCTGCTGAGTTTCTGGGTAAACTTCTAAACTTCTCAAGTTGACACAGGGTATCAACCATAACAGTATCCGAAGCAGATTTCAAACTGAATGGTATGCAGACTCTTCTAGAAATGGCCCTGCTCCAACTTTCCACTCCTTTGCTCCTCATTGCCTGTCATTTTACTGCAACAATCTGAGAACACATCAAACTTTCGAATGTCATTTGCCTCTGAATGATTTCCTCTCTGTGGTAAATTCTTGTGCTTTTATTAAAAGTTGGTTTTAGATTTATATTATATGCAAAGTCTTTTTTCTTTCAAGAATTCAGTAAGATTTAGAGACACCTTCTGTTCTTCTGTTGCATTTTTAGATGCAATAAACCCAAATCAGAAGTGTTTTATTTTCAGAAGCTTTTTCTTTATTCTCATACTCTAAGAGAATGATCAATACATAGTAGAAACTCAATTAATACTTGCCTTAATGACAGAAAGATATTAACGTCTTGTAAAACAGATAAACATAAAGGATGTCAAGAAAAAAAGCTTTTTGCTGAAAATTATACTTCCTCAAAAATGTAACACTTTAGAATGGAGAAACCAAAATATCAAATGCTCTGTGTTGCTTCCAACCAAGTTGCTTCCCTCTTTAGCGTTTTTGTCCATGTATGTACAAATGGAGAATGAATGCAGAAAATGATCATTTTTACCAAAAAAAAAAACAGAAGTAATCCAAGATTTTTTAATGTGTTAAAACTAAATTTTCACTCTGCCATTGAAAATTTTATACACTACTAATTTAAATTTGTTGGTGTCCATATGCTCAAAATTAATTTTTAAATACTGTTACTAAAACCTAGTGGAATATATTTGTATGCTTTTGACTATAGAAGAACAATTAGAAAGTTTAGTGTCAAATTTCTGTCCCCTCCACATTTTCCTCGTCCTCTTTTTCCTCTTCCTCCACCCCCTCATCATCGCTCCTTTCAGAGAATGAGCACATAGCAACAGAATTTTCTCACATGTTTATGGAGGCTGCAAACAGTGCCACAGTATGCTTGCAAGATGGAGAACCAGAGAAACCAGTAGTTGAACTCACTTCATGTCTGAAAATTTTGAGACCCAGGAGAGTTGATGATGTAACTTTCACCACGAGGCTGAAACTCTGAAAACCTCAAAAGCCACTGAGGCAAATTACAGAGGTCAACGAGAGAAAACCTGAAGTTCTCATGTTCAAGGGCAGAAGATGCATGTCCCATCTGCAAAAAAGGGCAAGCGTGAACTTGCTTTTTGGCTCTCTCCATTCTCTCCAGGCCAGCAGTTGACTGGATTATGAACACCCATGCTGAATGAGATGTGGTGGGTCTTCTTTACTCAAGACACTGATTCAGATGTCATTTTCTTCCAGAAGTCCCCTCACAGACATACCTAGACATCGTGATTTAACAGCTATTGAGTTTCTCCTTAATGTAATCATGTTAACACTGGAAATTAACCACTGTGGTCACAAAATTATAATTTTTATGATTAATGAAAATTTTTCTCTACAGCATTAAAAATTTTTACCCCTTGCAGGTACATTTCTATTTTATTTTGACCTATGTGTCTTCTCATATCATATGGAAATTATATTTTCCTTCTAAATTCTATCAACTTGAGTTTGTCATGTTGAATTTCATACTAACTTATTTACTTCTTTATGAAAATTTTCTTTGTAAAATTAAACTTCATTTTGTGATGCAGACTTCAATCAATGACTTCCAACTATGTAAAAATTTGGCACAACATGTTGACCAATGAAAATACAATAAAGACAATAGACTATGACTGTTCACAAACAATCACAGCTAAAAAATTTCTGATATGTAAGGCCTTATTAATTGTGTGATTCATATTAGTATGAAAAATGTGACATGTATAACACATAGATGAAAGTGTCATGTAGATTAGGTTCACAAAATTAATAAAATTATATTGTGTTTTCATTACCATGGCTTTATGTTTATATGAAATTAATCGGAAATAATATATAAGCTTTCATGGTTTTATTTAGAGAAGAAAAATCCAGCCTTCACTGTTAACTTTTCTCTTTTTAATACAAACCTTCACATCAAGAATAGTAACTGATAACAAATAGAAAAAAATTTTCTTGTCTATGTCTCCTGTCTTAAGTAGCAGCTGAAAAAACATTGCCATTACTCACATGAAAAAGTATTGTATTTCTTTATAGGTCTCAATATTAAAATGAATATATTTTATAATGGTATTATATCATGATGATTTTTTCAACGTGCTTTGAAACTGGTCTAAAAATATGTACATTTTAAAATAAGTTATTTGGAAAGATATTTTGTTTTCAGAAATAATAACAATTTTGACAATGTAAAAGGAAAGATTTTTATAAAAACTGTAACCAAAAGTAGTCAAAATTACACAGTGAGTTTTTTCCTACTTGCTGTGTCATTTGTTTTATTTTATATTTACCTCCAACACAGGTTGGCAAGAACTTTCCTATATAAGCAGGTTTGAACGACAGATGCATAAGAGCAGTAGCTGTAAATTGCTTTTTAAAATAGCAGCTATGTGACACATACAAAAGATAAAAATAAATGAAGTAAGAAACCATTCATTTCTATTGTTATGTATTCAAAGTGGACTTATCGTGTGACTTCTGTGTTTTAAGTAGTGTGCTGGACAACAGGCACAAACATTGAATAATTCAAGGAATTACCTACAGAAGTTGTTATGGTAACAAAATAAGTGTTCTTCCCTATTGAGAGGTCAAAGAAAAGCTCACCAAAATATTTCTTTTGGAACTCAGTTACGAAGTATCAGAAGGAAACAGCTATATATAGAGGTTAGAAAATCATTCAGAACACAGAGAACAGAACGTACAAACTTGATAATATGAAAATATCCTGATGTAAATTAGGAATTCAGTAGTTGCCTGTCATTGGAGTATAGTGTGCTGGCAAAAAGGTAAAATTTTAGGTGAGGGCCAGAATGTTTTAAAAAAAATAAACAACCGCAATGCTAATGTTTTCAGAAACATTTTTTAGAAGTTATTAATAGATTGTAAGTGAAGCACTGATAAACTAACATGTTGAAAGAAACATGTCATTATTTGGAAGAAAAAATGAGGGAAATAAATTGGAGGTAAGGCAATATTTCAGGAAATTATTACAATGACACATGTGAAAAACTGTATGCACATGCTGTAACTGATAATCACGAGAAAAGAAAGGAAGGGAAGATGTGAGAGATACCAAATATTAAAACTTACAGAACATACCAGATTAGTCAAAAGTTTAGGGTGAAATAGAAAAGAGTACTCATGGGCTGGGAATTTAGCTCAGTGGCACAAGTGCATGCCTGGCAAGCACAAGGTCATGAGTTCAATTCAAAAAAAAAAAAAAAAGAAAGGAAAGAAAAGAGTACTCTAAATGGCTTCTAATTTTCTGGAGCTAGTGACTGGGACAGAGGTGTTATGCATAATGATGTAGAACCAAGAAAAGAAAAAAGAATATGGGAATAAATGATGATTTTAAGTTGAAGCACTTTGGGGACATATAGGTAAAATAATATTCTTCATCATATGTAAACCTACTCTAGTACTAGGTACAGATATAATTAATTACATATTATCACATTGAATTTAAATTCTCAAAACTGTACATTCATGCTGACATTTTTAGTGAATATGGCCTTCAAACAAATGATAAGCATTTTTTTTTGTTTGTTTTTGCTTCTTGAGACAGGGTCTCGCTCTGTAATTCAGGTTGACCTTAAACTCACTATGTAGCCTAGGCTGGCCTTGAACTCAGGGCAATCTTCCTTCCTCAATCTCCAGAGACCTGAGACTATAGGAAAGCACTACCAAGTGCCTCATACTGTAAGCATTTTGGAAGACTGAATTCTATATACTTCACAGAACAGAAAGAGGTATTTTTTAAAAAGTCAAATGGTAGAGTAAAAGATGTTAATAAAAACTAAAGAATTTTAAACTAGTCATTGCAATTAGCAGTGCAACACAGAAGTCCTAGCGATTGTATCTGGGGAATGCACATTGTGCTACATTCCCAGTTTTGTTTAGTTATTTAGTTAGTTAGAGACAAGGTCTCACAAACTAGTTGAGTTGTCCACTCACTGGGTTTGAACTTGCTATTCTTCTGTGTCAAACTCCCATAGTGCTGGAATCGCACGTCTGTGCCACCATGCACTGCTACTTGTATACTATATAATTTTTTTTCTGAAGCTCCCACAGCAATGCACTTTTGTGCTACTTTTTAGGCTTTGTATATCTGCATACTACTCAACTTTGCTCTATGGAAGAGGAGTATGTTTTCATCAAGGATTGGAGAGACTTTTAACCTCTGGGAGCACTACACATGAACAAATACTGAGTTCTATTATTAATGAAATAAGTAGAATTGGTGGCTGAGTGGTAAATATTTTTGTCATATCTTTCCATACTGAAGTATCTTTGGGATGTTTATATTTATAATTAGTGAAATGTTCTTTGGATAAAATTTGCCCCAATACATTGGGAATTTCCAAAGAAAACTTTCTGGTTCTTTTGGTTTTAGGTTCTCCAAAATACAGCACAGACCTGGCTCATAAGTATGTGTCAGTAAAGTGAATAAATATGTCTATTTCATCAATGTATGATTATTTCATAGATATTTTATTCTATACTCCATATACTTACAATCTGACAAGGTAGATACATTTTTACCTTGGTCCATGAACACTTTTGTTTGACAATAATTTTATTCAGAAACAGAAGCATTTGGCAAAATTTTGTTTTTCTTCACAAACTCTTCATCGAGTGAGGAGCACGACCACAGCCATCCTTCCTGCACAAACACGAATGTGACCATTTCTTCCGGAATTGTGAACCGAATTAAGTTCGTTAACCAAGGTACCACTGTATCCGAATATACTTCATTGAACATAATCACAGCATTTTCAAAACATTAACAAATCATACTCAAAGCTCAGTCTTCTAAAATTTCAGACTTAATATTTAATCATACTCAAAGCTCAGTCTTCTAAAATTTCAGACTTAATATTTACAATTTTAAAATATGTCTGCATATTCTTGTTGGGATACATTACACTGGGACAGACTTTTTGCCTTCTTACCTGAGCAAATGAAAAATCACCTAGTAGTAACAGAGATATATCAGTTTATAGCATATTGAATGCCAGGCTAAACAGAAAAATGATCTCTAAGAGAGGAACAAAAATAAAAGTGACCTCTATTTTTGGTTCAGCTAACAGAGAAATATATCTCACAACTTAACCTTATATTTTTTGTTTGTTCGCATTCACTTCAGATTCTGTACTTACATAGGTGAAACCCCTTTTATAATCCTTTTGCACGAGTCTTCAGTTTTTTTTCCCTTTCTTCTCTGCTTTCTGCATCTAAAAATATATTGTTTTGTTGTGGTTGGAATTATGTTTCCTCCCCCACTGAATATTTTGAAGCCCTAAAATTAAAACTTTAGAATGTGGCATTATGTCAAAATATGAATTAAAGATGTAATTTGTTACAATAAAGTCATTAGGGTAGATTTTAATGCACTATGACTGTTGTCCTTATAAGAAAGGGAAGCTTTTTGGCACATGGTTTAATCTTAGCACTTGGGAGGGTGACACAAGAGGATTGCTGTGAGTTTGAGTCCAGCTTGGGCTACGTAGAGTCCAGTGTAGACTACATTGCCAAGACTTTGTCTCAGAAGCAGGCGGTGGATTTGGACACAGACACTTCACATAGATGGAGATGAAGGCAAATATTAGGATGCTGTTTCCAGAGCATCTTCAAGAAATAACAAAGAAATGACAAAGATTAACAGCAAAAGAACAGAAGCTAGGTGAAGCAGATAAAAAAGATAATTTTTTTCTTTCAAAGTCAACCAACCATATCTCAAACATAATCTTGACTTCTAGCTTCCAGAATTGTGAGATAATAAATTTCTGGTTGCAGCTACTTGTTAGAGGTGTGTTGTTATAGCAGGTCTAGGCAATGAATGTACCTTGATGCACCTCACAGCTTTTCACCATATTCTTTTTTTTCACCTTATTCTTATGATACAGCTGATTTTAGCTGAAGAAAACAGTACCATAGCAATAGTTATCTTATATACCAGTGTATTTTCAACCTAAAATGTCCCCCAAAAGACATTCATAAATGAGGAAACATGGAAAGTGGCAGGTGGTAGGGTTGTAACTTGGAAGAGTATATTCTTACCCCTGGCTCCTTCTGCTGGTCTCTGCCTCCTGGCCACTCTGTGGTGAACAAATTTCCTCTGGATATTCTTTTATTTTTTTTATAATTTAATTTTATGAGTACATGTTTTTAATATATAATGTTTGCATTCACCTTAGTGAGAAGGTATATGTTGTTTAACCCATCTTAATTCTTGTTAATACCCCCATCTCTGGATATAAAATGATTACATTTGTTGTGAGTGGTAGTACATGATAAAATATCCCAATTCTTTCCATGTTCTCCCTCCCTCCCTGAACCCTCCACCCTACGTCTCTTGTTCTACTTCCTATTTGCAAAGTATCTATCTTTCTGACTTCATTTTGCTGCCTTGGAGCAGGCCGAAAATGGATTGAATATTAAAACTGTGAGCTAAAATAAATTCCATCTCCTCTACATGGCGAGTGAATGGTATTTTGTCCCAGTCACAGGAAAGTGACTAATACAACCATATATAATTAGTAAGTCATGACATTACCTCAAAAATACCTAGGAAATATCATCCTCAACATCTGTTTCATAATTTCCAACTTTCCTGGTATCTTTCTTTTACTCTATTCCCTTATTTTTATCTGCTGAAAGTTTCTTATGCTCTAGTCATAAAATATAATATGTGTCCTTCTACTAAATAAATTTTACTTTCCTTAATGAATGTTACATCTGTAAGAGCTAATAGAAATGCACATGCTAGTGTTATATGTATGTATGCACGCATATATATGTATATGTATATATTCTAGCAGGTGGATGACAAATAGACAATTGGTAACACTGTACTGACTGTATTATTTTAATCTAACAAGAAGCGAGATGATGTAAAAACAATATGAAAATACATACCTATTGCAGATAAGGTGTCAGGGACATCAGTCTGAAGAATTAATATTTAAGCTGAGCTCTAAAGCAATCTCCCATGGTTAATGTATTGATGAAGGAACATTTACAGGACAAATACTATCTGAAGACTCAAGGAACAGAATTCAAGGTTTTTAAGGAAAAATTTGGTAAAAGGTGAAGGTTGAAGCAAAGAGATAATGATGAAATATTTGATAGAAACAGAAGTACCCATTAAAAGACTTTGTAGTCCAAAGAAAATGATTTTATTGTTGGTTTAATGGTAATCTTTTGAAGAATTTTGGCATCCACATGATTAATGTATTTATATTTATTTTCACAAATGATGTATAAAAGTTTCAATAGTAAAATTGCAAAAAAAATTTGGAGGGTTTCAATAAAGGATGACCACAGTTTATACGAAATTGATACAAATGGTGGTGAGTAAAATGGAAAATTTAATTGTATTTTGGCGTTAATATTGATAAGACCTAGTGTGAGGTAATACAGAAGAAAGCAAGAAACCAACATAAGTAATTGCTATTATCTAAGTTTGACTTGAAAAATGGAGGATTTATATACAACAGTGTAGTATTAGGAAACACAGTTGAGGATTGGAAATATATAGTAGTATTGATATTCTTATAGAGAGATGTCGAAGTATTATATGAAATGTTAAGTCCAAATTTTAGGTAAATTTCTTAAATGTAAAATCTAGTGAATACATAATATCTCTTTTTCTACCTCCACATTTTTTTCTCTGAATTTTTATTGATATTTTCTTTGTTATCTTTGTATGTCTTCTGGTATTGTAATACATTTTTAGGGAAGCTTCTTTTGTTATGTAAAATGTAAATTGCTGGTCCAGGGTTATAGCTCAGTGGCACAGTGCCTTCCTGCAAGGTTGTGAGTTCAACTCTTGGTATTCAAAAAACAAACAAAAAAAGCAAAAAATAAATTATTATCATAACGTTATATTGCAAAATAAGTATTTTGTAGACTGATATAATTTTATATTATGTTAAATCTCTTCTCTTTGGCCAAATCATTGCTTACTATTTTGATCTTCAACCTCTTGTCTCCTGGTTCATTTTCATCAAAGTTAATCATGATTTAGTTCAGGGATATGTATTAATTTTTTTCTCTCCTTATGTTAATTTACTGTACCTTCATGGGTTTATATAGCAACAATTTGTCTTTATACTTAAATTCGTGTTCCCATACAAGATACCAAAATTACCAACTCAGTAGTATCATTTCAATGATACATAGAAATATTCAATTTACATGTAAAATAATGATTTTGCTAAATAATTTTTCTAATATTATATATTAAAGTGTAAAAATATATCTGCTAATGAATTACTTAAATTTATTCACCATATGTGGCATAACTGTATAAAACATAGCCTGAACTCACTAAATAAGGGGAATACAACCCATATTTGAACAACTTATAACTCAATAACCAGCTATAAAGTTGTAATTATGACAAGATTATGATTATTAGTGCTGACATCTCTTTTATTCTATTCATTATGCATTTGATGTAATAGATTCAGGAGTTTTTATTAAGTCCCAAATTCTCAAAAGCTTACAAAACACAAAGATTATCATGGATTCAGTATATCTTTTGTAGTTGACGTGGGTATATTTTTATTCTAGAAAGCATGTAGGAGTAGTGACTGTCAAAGAATTCTGTTCTCAAGAAAGAGGGGAAAAAGTGATGGCAGAAGTACAGTTGGCTTTTAAAGTGTCTACTTGAATGTGAAACATATTTCTTCTCAAATTTCATTGGCCAAAAGAGTTGTATGTGAGAATCCTGAGGCCAGATGTACAATCTCCCAACAGAAATAAACTTGGCAGTGAGGATGATACAGAAAAGATGAAATTTTTTTATTATATAAAATTTTGAAACACAGGAGTGATAAGATAATTTTACAGTGAACTCCCATGTACTCACTGTCAGTTTGTTTCAGCTGTCAAAATAAAATACCACAATCTTGTACTTCTGCAGTTCTGGTGGCTGGGGGGATCTAAGAACACGGTCAGCAAATTTAGTTCCTGGTGAAGGCTGTCTTTCTTGGTTGCCATTTTTGCAGTTCGTGTCCTCACATGGCAAATACAAAGAAAAGAGAAGAGAAATAGAGAGGAGACAGTGAGAGACAGAGAAAGCTGAATTGTCTCTTTCTCTCTTTAAAAGAGCACTAGCCCTACCATAGTTTAACCACATTATTATGACCTCATTTAGTCTTCATCATCTCCTTTGAACTGCATCTCCAAATACAGTTGCACTGAGGAATAGGGTTTCAATGTACACAGCTTTGGGGAAAATATTCAGTTTATAATGTTTACCACACAAATTTTCTCATTGTACTATTTAATACATGATCTTAAAACATTTACTCTTCGCTCTGTACCCCTTTCATGCAGCCAAGTGTTTCTGAGACACATTCATGTTGCCTTTCTCAACTGCTCATTATTTTTTCTATAGCTGACTAGAATTCCATCATGCTAAAACAAAACAACAAACATTTTACTATTCTATGGGTAACACTTGGTGTTCTTCACTAATTTCACTACTTTTTGGTGTCATCAATAAAACATCTTTAATAATTGTATGATTATTTGGAAGAAATTTTAAATTTTACTTGGTTTACACCTCGTCTTGGTTACTTTTCTCTTCTTGCTGAGACAAAATACCCAACACCCAAAATTAGGGCAGGGAAGGTTTATTTCTTAGAGTTCTTGGAGGTTTCAGTCCATGCTCAGGTGTCTGCAAGGCAGGGTGGCATGACCCAGGGGCAGCCTGGCTGCAAGGGGCAAGAGCGAACAGGGCAAAAGAGAAACATACCTCCTTCCTGACCTTACATTGCATGCTGGGTCCACCCCTGGGTAGGTGCAGAACTCACACTGCCAATCCCAGTGCTGGACAACAAACCAATCATAAAGCTAGATTCAGCTGCTTCCATGACTACATGAGGCTTGGGGGCCACCTAGACACAAACCGTAACATACATAGAATTTGAATTGTATGTATTCAGTGTGTTGAGTTTTTAAAATAACTTCTCAGAACATTGTTCAAACAGATTGAATCATGATATACTTCCTTAGACAGTGTTTGGATTATTCTTTTGGATTAATGTTTGGATTATTCTACATCAAGTTCTAAGCAAATGTGTTGTGTGAGTTTTTTAATGATAGACTTTCCAGTGTAAGAGTACTGGTGATTTTGTGATTTTTAACTTTATTTTCCATAATTAGTGATATTGAGCTCATTTTTCTGAGGTTAGTGCCTGTTCTTTTATTTTTTTTTCTTAAATGACTACTCAAATTTTTTGCCTATTTTATTGAGATTTTTCTCTCTTGTAATAAATTTTGAGTGAATATTATAGATGTATGGTTTGATAATATTTTCTCTAGGCATATTATTTATTCACTTAACAATATACTTTGATGAGAAGTTACTGGTATTTATGAAGCCTATTATATGTCATTTCAAGGCTATTGATTTCTGCTCTTTGTCTAACAAATCTTGTCAACCCTAATTCATGAGAATTTTTCCTTAAATTTTCATCTATAATCCTCATAATTTTATCTGATGTGCTTAGGCCAGTGATCTGACTAAAGTTAATTTTTACACATAATGAGAATTGTGAATAAAATTTGTTTTTTAATGGATTTGCATTTTATCAGCCTTGTTTATCAAAACAATGAAGTGGTTTTTAAGTGGATATTGTGGAGGTAGCAGTGTTCCTGTCTTCTCACCTCCTTCATGTCTCAGTCAGAGTACCCTAAACACTAATTAAATGTACCTGAATCAGCCTGAACACCTGTGGAACCAATTCCTCAGAGGTCTTGGAAATGAAACAAGTAATGATAGTGTCAGAAGTCATTGTGCACAATGCAACTTGCTCACAGACTTTGTGGTAATGAGAGATCTTAAAATCAAATGCCCTGGGGACTTTGAGTTGATTACGTCTGCCCTCTAGGTCAAATGGGTGAAGCCAGACCCACTGAAGGTGGATAGAAGCCTTGAGGAACCAAAGAAAGTTGTCTCAAGTGAAGATTCTGAAAGATCGAGTGTCCAGATAACTGTCCAAATATAAAGATCTTTGTTGCTGGCATTAAAGAAGACACCAAGTAATATAATTTAAGAGAATATTTTGAACAGTTCCAGAAGGCTGAAGTGATTGAAATTATGACTTGAAGTAGTGTCAAGACAGGCGCTTTGATTTGGAAAGCTTTTACCAACATGATTCCATGCATAAGATAGTCATTCAGAAACATAGACTGAATGGTCACAACTGACATAAGGAAAGTCTTTTCTGAGCAAGATCTCTCTCTGTCTCTGTCTCTGTCTCTGTCTCTCTCTCTCTCTCTCTGTCTTTCTCTTTTCTCTTAGTCTCTTCTTTCTATCTCCCTAGCTCTCTTCTCGGACTGCAAAAAAGTGAGCTTTTCTTCACCGTGCTCTTTGGTTTTGATGTTTCTACGTGGAGCGACACCTCTAACACCCAACCTGCAATAAATTTTTCCTTTGAAATTTATTGTCTTAAACTTTTGTCATAACAATGGAAAACTAACACAAACTCCTTATAATTCCAATAGAAAATAAATTTCATCCTCAATTCCAGTTTTTAAAAAATATGGGTACAAAACTAAAAATATAATGAAATTAAATACAGGGAGAATTTATCTAATAGAATGCAAAAAATGCATTAGTGTTTTCTATTGAATGAAAAGCCATACAGATTTTTAGAATTCATAAAAACTTTAAAAGAAATAAAAACTTTTAATGCAATAGGATGGTATTTTATCTCTCTGTATAAGACATTATAAAATAGTGAATAGAAGACTACCTTTAGTAAAATAGTAACATTAAAGAAAATGACATAAAAATATTAACAAATAAAAGTGTTGCAGAAATTAAAAATGTACTTTTATAAATCCCATGATAACGTTTCTCATTTCATTTTAATGAGAACATAATAATTTTAATTTATTTTAATGAAATGTTAGAGAATAAATTAAGCAAAATCAGACTCATAATGAGTGAATTTAGTAAGGAACACATAGAACATTGTGATGAATTGCTAAATGCTTAGCAAGCAATTATTGAAATTACAGGATAATAGATCTAAATTTCAGTTCAAAACTAGAGGTATTACAATGAATAAAAGCAGTCTCTGAAAGTTTTCTTATTCATCAAGAGGAACACTTGGATTTCACTGAACATTTTTATTTGCTTTTACACTGTGTTCTCTCAAGTGTCTCTAATCTGAGCTCAATCACTGGGACTCAGATGTTCAGATCCATCTACTCCACCTCATCAGATGCTACAGGGTGTATAACAAGAATTGAAAGATTGGAGAGAATCCAAATAAGCTGTTATATTTGTTTGTTAGAAAGCACTTCCAAATAAAAGGAAATCAGAAACAAACAAAAGAAAAAACAGCACAGGAATCAAGTGTCCTGTTCATTGTGTTCCAGGTAAGGCAATAAGACGTGCTGCATCCTTCGTAGAACACCAAATATTCCATTTTCCACTCCAGTAGAATGACATAAACTAAGAATGAAGATGGATGCAAAAGTTCACAGGAAACAAGAGTTAGGGTACAAAATTCATTTTCAACAGACAAAATAGTGTTTTAAACTAACCAACTTCCACAAGTTTCTACCAACTTGTGGGGAAAAAAAGAATAAATTTGTTTGGCTATCATATATTTTTTAACTTTTTTTTCTTTTGTCTTTTTTGAGACAGATTCTCACTATGCAGTCTAGGCTGGCCTCGAGCTCACGTTGCAGCCCAGGCTGTTCTCAAACTTGCAGCAATCCTCCTGCCTCAGTCTCCTGAATACAAGGATTATAGTGGTGTGCCACCACACCCAGCTTCTTCACATATTTTATTTATTATTTGAATTTAAACAAAACAGTGTCTAAAATTTTGTAATTAGGTATCATAAAAAGAATGTGTGGTATGAATTTCTGATATTTCCCTGCTATGTGTGGGAAAAAATCCTGATGCATCAGTCTTATTTTTAGATACAGATTTCTAATGACATAGCAAATATTTTGAGTGTTTCAGACAACTTATAATGGTAGAAACCTCAAATAGTCTTTTCAATTCTTTGCAGTCCTTTAGTTCTGATCATTATGCTCACTGTGGAGTACAAAATGACAACTAAATACACATTAGTGCATTTTCTGACCCACTGGATTGGGACATGATGTGAGAAAATGTTGTATGCAAATTAAAAACAAATAAATAAAATAAAATTCTTTACTGTTTCACAAAAAATGAAAAATTATCGAGAAATCTTTCAGTTTTTTTATATCTAATACATGTTTCATATACCTATCATTTTCTCTCTAGTTTCCATTTTACAAACAAATGCATACATTATTTTCCCACTATTAACTCATCTTTGAATATAGTAAAATTTACTCAATTTTTAAAGCTCTCAATTAAAACAAAATGTACTCTTCCCAAAGTCATTAATGAATTTATATTAACTCAAATAAATTAATTGGAGAGTTATCAGTTGCTGCCTCCATTCTAAATTATTCCCTTCTATAATCTCTGGCATTTCTTCTGTTCTCTATGCAGGGTGTGTACTCCTTTGTATACCCTGTAAGTAATGCTGTTTTATAGCATTTAACCCAAACTTCCTTTACTTTCTTTGAGCTTCCTGAAAGATCCTAAAGAATCAATTTTCATATTTTTTCTGTAAATATCTTTCAACTACTGACCCTTTTCTTAAAACTGTCTCTTAAAGCATAGAATGATGCATTAATCTTGCATTAGACAGAAACACATCCAAAATTTTACATGTGCCTCCAAGATTGCATACTTTGAAATAAGCAACTATCATTCTTTTTCTTTTTACTTTTCCAGAAAAAAATGAAGGTTTGACCCTGAGTTTTTGTATTTACATATCTAATGCAGTCATAAAGTCCTATCAAAACTTATTACAATATTATTGTAACTATCTGATACCACAAGTAACAAAATGTTAATTTATTACACTATCTTCCAGTACCTGTACTAATTATACAGTATCTTTTTAAACCTGAAATGACTGAGTGATCTTGAAAGGGAATTTTCCTATTCCTGCCCGAGTGTTAGTACAGGAAAGTTATTATTAGTCAGAAAAAATAATTAATGAAGCAGTGTAGACATTTTAAAACACTTCCAAAAGACAAAATAAATATTGCATCTGTAAAGTGGTCTGCAAACTATGATATTCTTTGCTATTAATTGGAAACATTTTTATGGTTAATAATGTGCCACCAATCTAGTACCAGTACATAACAATGCAGTAGAATTAGGGTGAGATATGGTCACTACAAGAAACGATATTATATCAATACTAAATGCACTAGAAAATATGAATGAAAACTGTTGGCATAATATAGTTACATATTTTTTACACATATAGAAAATATATTTATATACTATATTCTAAACTTTTTATAACATGAGCCAAGTTTTGACAAATACATCTATAAAGGGGCAACCAATAAACGTTTTCTGGCTTTGCTGATAAGGAGCCAAAATTGAGAGGTTTTTTTATATATAATGGATTATTGTGATTTATAAGAATTATATTCCATATACATTTTCCAAATACTGAGTTAGCAGATAATGAACCATTGTTCTTACAAACAGTGCAATTTTAAACTCCTGTGAGGCTTAAATCACATTTTCATCAGCCAAAGAATATAGAATCTTGTTTTATGTGTTTCTATTCAAAATGATTTATCCTATATTGTTCATTATCGATAAGCTCATGGTCAATATCACTATAATTTACATCTGAAAGAAACTTATAAAACATTATATATATATATATATATATACATACATGTATCACAAATGTTTTCTTTTGCTTAGAATTCTAGACATTATCCTAGAACTATTGTAAATAGCAATCACCAGATCCAGATTTACAGCATAAAAATTGAAACGAGAAGATAAAATATTTCCTTTTGTGAAACCAGCTATCATACAAGGCAACCTATTTGTTGAGCTGCTCAAATCTTTTCTTGCCCTACCCATCTTCCAAAGTATACTGACATGTGGTTTAAACTATTCATTAGCTCAAACAGTAGTTATAAATATAGAAATTGTTTCCTTTTTGAATATATATCATATATCTAATCTGTGGAGTAGACATAGACTTCTCTCCTCCCTTTTTCTCCTTGGTTTTATGGAAGACTAATTTTGCATTTGAAGAGTTATTTCCCTAAAATTAATATGATAAAATTGAACATTGAAATATCTTCCTATTGTTAAAAAGCAATTCTAAATAGTTGTTCTAGTGTTTGCCAATGTATCCCCCATCGTGGTTGTATTTATTCCCTTGAACAAGTCACCCAAGGAAAGACACAAGATCTGTTATTGTGATTTAGTATTTGTTCGATTCAAGCAGGATTAAAACAAGAAAGAGAAACTATAAAATTATAGCAAAATATAAAAATCTTCGCTGGCTACTTATGATAGCTCTACTGTTGGAGACTACAGATAATCTTTCAATTAATAAAAACTATCAGCTATCAAAGGGTGTTTATCTCGCTAATTTAATTTGCTCTGCTTTTGATCCGTGTGTAACAAAGAATGTTTTCTTACTCATTTACGTAAACAAATGCTTTCTCTTTTTATATTCTCTTCAAAAAAAAATTTCAGCCAATGTGAAAGAAACTATTTTGACATATATAGATACATATATTAAATACTTTTATTATGATAACTCAATAGAAATCACATGAAGTTATAAAAATAGTTTCATTCATTACTCAAAAGTTTTATTTTAAAACACGTTATCGAAATCATTTTATTATACTTCTTTCAATGAAATTTCTTCTAGATTTCATAACCTTTGCAATTTTCTTAGTATATTTTGTGCCTAAGGCATTGAAAATTAAGAAAAATTGCCTGTATGAATTACAGATATATAGCGACTTTTCTATAGAAATATAGCAGAAACTGTTTTATGAATTAACACAGGTGTGCAAAATCTCTACAATATAGTTTGACTTCATTGTAACAAATTTTGCGTGAAAAAATTAATTTTCCTTGGTCACATTGTCCCATCATGTTTTGATATGTCTTTATCATTTCAAGTATAACAATGAGCAGAAATCTTTAATTATAATTTATATTAAGACAGCTTAGTAAATTATAACTAGTATGTTAACTTATGAATAAGTATTTGTGTACTGAATTTGAGGCAATAATTTTTTACCTATGAGCTGTAATTTTTACCAATATTTCAAAATCAATACTTACTAGAGAAGAAGGGCCATAACAAGTACCGTGTTACAATTTTTACTGAGTTTTTCTTGCACTATAATCAGGCTTGCAAGTAACAACTCAGACTTCAACCACATTTGAGGAAAATTTTTGATATATACTCTTGTCAAATATATAGTTGCAGTTATATTTTTCATCTAGAAAATAAATTGCTATTTCAAAAATTGTTTTCTTTCTTCTAGTACTTCTATTGCATCTATTCTATTTTAAATTGAAATTATCAAGATATATAGACGCCATCACATAGGCTTTACCTGCAGCATTATAACATAGAAACAATTATTGAAATAAAAAGATGTTTCAAAATCTTATAAAGCACATTCATTGCTTTTCAACATTTTAAATGTTATTTTATATAAAACTGACTCGTGATTTCCTTTTACAAGTTATTGCAACTTTGAATTATCATATGATATTATCAGTTGTATATATACATAATAGGTATGCTATATTATTAGTTAACATTTTAAGCACATGTCTGCCTTTTTATGGTTGGAAAAATTGTTAGCTAATATGAGAACAGATATTTTTCAATCTCAACCTTGTTGAGTTTCATTGAGCATATAAAAAAATCTGTCAAAAAATGAAAGTAAGAAAAATAGCATGCAGCAGATTGCAGGATAAGTGGTGAGAAACATGTTCATGGATGAGATAAAATATTTTTAAATACCTTTGATTTAAAAGCTGTCAGACCTTGGCTTTGTACTGGTTATGTTATCCTCTAAATAACTTAAAGTTGCAATTAGAAATGAATTATATTAACCCTGCAAAAATTATTCTATATCCCAACTATAACTCTCAAATGAAATTGAATAAACAGAAAAGTAAAGCAAATACATATGTTCAGTTTCTATTATTTGAGAGAATAGGAGCTGACATAATTAGGAAGCAGAAACTTTTAATTGCACTTATAGGATAAAATGAGAAAAACTGGATATCAAAGATTGGTGATATTTATTAATAAAAGGTATAACTAATTTATATTGCATTAAATTATTTGAGTAATGATAAATATATACATGAAAATATTAAAATTCTTGCTTAAATTTTTATACAGAAACTAGATTATTGTTGTTATTTGTATGTAGACTACAAAGGGAGAGAAAAAAAAAAACAGAAAGAAATAAGAACTAAAGAAGCACTGGCCAAAATTAAGAAATCCTAAACTTTTATTCTCATAGCATGAAGATAGCAAAAGATCAGAAGATAATAAAAATATTTTTCCCTTGTTATTCTGGAGAGTCATATCTAATTTTTCAAACTTTCAGGCTTGGTATGCAAATGTTATTTCAGGGACTTTGCAGAGTTCAATCTTCAGTCTTCTGTACGTGTGGCTTTTTTTATGTTTTACTGTCCTAACACATGTAATGATGATGGTTTTCTTTTCTTTCTCTCATTTTTTTCCTGTATGGTTGCCATGTATGTTATACAAAAACTTGTAGTATTTTATCTTATTAATATTAACAGAATAAACACAGGTGGATGTCTTTTTCTTGTTATTCTCATAACGCATTCTATCAGTTGTTAATCTACAAATTCACATTCCAAAGTTAGGGAAATTTTCTTCCATTACTTTAATTACTACTTTGCCTGAAAGAAATATTACAGCTTTGTGATAGCCAGTATGTATCACTCACATAGTAGATCACTCCACAGTCATCTAAAGCCAAACATGGTCTAGAAATACCAGCATTGCTCCCATTCCAGAACTCCAAATTGGTTCTATAGGTTCTTACTCATTGAAGTCTTATTGAAGATTTCACTTGATTGAAATAATAAGAGATTTATGGAAAAATTGAAGGAATGAATTGAAAATTGAGAAAAAGGGGGAGTAGGAGAGAGAGAATAAAATTCGTTGTTGTTCGGGAGACAGAGCTGGAAAAAATGTTCAACTTTTAAGAGTTGATTTAAATCATTTTTTCTATGGACTGTTGTTTCACATAACTGAAACATTTAAGTGAAAACTATGGCATCAAAATAGCTGTTTCTGCCAAGGATTTAGCTCAGTGGCATAAGTGCCTGCCTGGTAAGGGCAAGGTCATGAGTTCATTCCCTGGTGCCACAAAAAAAAAATAGCTGCTTCTTATCAAAAAACTCTGATATGTCTCTTATCTAATATGTTGATTATTCTAGTTTCTTATAACAAGAGAAAGTAACAAATTGTAAATGACATATTTCCTATTTTTTCCAAAGGGAGATATGTATTAATTTTTTCTGTCTTTATCACCTTCATTCTCTATTCTTCTTTTTCTCTTTTTAATCCTACTTTCATTATAAAATGTTCACAATAAATTAGAAAATCTACATATGGAATCATTTAAAGTTTAGCTTCAAATATTGTCCTTCCAATGTCTTTTTCTCCAGTTTCTAGATTTCTAAGTGTTCATTTCATTTCTTTGTCTTTTCACTCACTGGCTTAATTTTGAATTTAAAATTTGTATTTCCCTCAGGGGGTGAAAAATGTGACACTGACTGGACAGACACTTTCCAGAAATAACTTTACATTAAGAAAGAAAGATAAATCTTTGGTGTGTAGTTTTGTGCATCTTGAAAGCAATACATCGTATTTAATATGTTAAGGATATTAACATATTTACTGAAGGGTAAGAAAAACAAACTGCTAAAGCTATATTTCTCATTATTCTTCAATTAAATTGATTTTTCCAATATGTATGACTTATAAGACTGTTTCTAGGTCATTGATCTCTTAAAGTTTTAATAAAGTGTCTTAAGCATAAAGCTGAAAATTTTGAAATTAATTTTGGATATGATGGAGCATTTTATTGATTTTTTTTTCTTTTGGAAAGCAAGAAATTGGACATTATGCATCTGCTTCATACATTCTGTTTCAAAAGTGTATAATTTAACTTCTGTATTTAAGCATACATTCTACTTGGCTGCTCTGAAAAAACATGTAAAATGCCCTTCTTTGCATTATATGAGGATTTAAAAATCTTGCAGGATATCCAACTCACAGGATGAAGTTATTCTAGGCTTTTCTATATCTACTAAGGACACTAGGAAGCACAAAAGCAACTGATTCCAGTTAATCTTCTGTATCTATAGAAACAACAATTACTAATTGAAAATGTTGTTTTTAAGTCAAACCCATATTGAACATGAACACATATTTTTCTTGGCATTGTTCCTTAAATATAGCCTGAAAAAGTGATTAACATACCATTTGCATTGTAATAGGTACTATAAGTAACCTATAAGTGATTTAAATTATACAAGAGAAAGTGTGCAAGTTACATGCAAATATTATGTCATGTATATAAGAGATTTGAATATATGTGAGTTTTGACATCCATTATAGTGCTTGAAACTAGTACCTTGCAGGTACTAAGGAAGAAGCACATCATGTAACAGTCCTGAAATAAGTTAGTATGAGTTCTCTAGCATGAAAAGAAATAATATTTAGGTTTTCTTTATTAATAAGCTCTCATTTTTCTTGAGGTTGATTTATTATGACAGTCATTTCAGACTCTAGATTAACACTTAGAAACACCTCCACATTTATATCACTTTTCCAACATACTATACCTTTTCCTATATCTCTTCTACTTTTTTTCCCATTCCACTTTAAGCAACATTAGATGTAGCCACATTCTTATATATCATGACACTTATTCCACATTTTTTCTGACAAAACAATAAATATAAAATAAATTTATTACAATTGGAAATATAGATAAAATTATTTTTTTCTTTGTTCTTCAATTGCTTGTTCCATAGTGTTTGACCATTCAAATACAAGCAAACACACATACCGCACCTCCCCACACACTCGGAGCCCACCCAATAGGGAAATGTTTATTAGCAAGCATGATCCTTGGATATATGCAATTATTGGTAAGAGGACAAGCTTTCCTAATACATTTATAGAAGTTACTCAAATTAATCTTAGAAATTTACTTTTCATTTATATAATAATCCAAAGAAGAGGACCTTTGAACTTCAGGGAAGTTTACTTATACAGAGTCATCAAGGAGTTAAGGTGTACAATTGTCTCTAATTTCCATAACATTTTAGAGTTCTAGGTAGCAGCATTACTGTCTTTTAATGAGAAGAAATCAGAGAAAATGTAATCCTGATTGTATAAATGTAATGTCATATTTAAAAACATGAATCAAATTTCACATTGTTACTATAAAGGCTGGTGCTATACTAAAACTTTTGAGTTGGGCCAGAAGAGATGCAAATAAACTTCAGATTCTGTTACTAAGTTAAGAAACAAAAACTGATACAGATACTAGGAATAATTGAAATTTTCTGTCGCATGTTATACTAGTAGAGTGATTAGACTGTTTTTAAGTGAAATCTGTGCTTTATTTTTGTTTTTATGTACCATCAATCATAGACTTTTCTAGCAATAAAGTGATTTAGGTATACTATATATTATGATTTAAAATGTGTTCCAAAAGCCCCACATTCAGAGATGGGGCGTTGTTACCAAGAACGGGCCCCTTGGAGAATGACTTAGAAGTGTACATTCTTGCTTCTGGCTCCACCCTTTCCTCTATTTATAACATGAGCAGTTTTCTTTCTTCATGTAGTTCTGCCATGCCATTTTGCCTTGGAGGCTCCTGACCATGTAGTGAACCCTCTAAAATTGTGTGCCAAAATAAGTCACTCTTCTTTTAAATTCCAGGTGTCTGTTATTTTGTCCCACTAACTGGAAAAGTGACTAAAAGAGAAAATTCTTACCAGGACTGGGACTATTGATATAACTGTGCATGTCCATGTGGTTTAGAAGCTTTTGGAATTGATTTTTGGGAAAAATTTACAAAGGCTTAGAGATGCTGCTTAAAGAAGGCTTAGAACATGATAAACTTGATGGAAGATTCTTGTCAGAATTTGCAAGGCCATAATGGTGATAGAAAAACAGACAATAAAAGCTAGGCTCTATCTGAGGAGTTGCTTGTAAAAGTGGACTTGTTGTTGTTCTTCATGTTTTTCCCATTCTTCAGGGTTGTTGCTTTACTCTGTTGCTGGTTTCTTTTGCTGTGCAAAAGCTTTTTAGTATGATGTGATCCCAGTTGGTTGATTCTTTTCCTGTGCTATGAGAATTGTTTTCATGTTTTTGCATACACCCATGCCTTTGAAAGTTTTACCTATCCTATCTTCCAGCAGATTAAGTGTTTTGTTTTTCATATTTAGTTATTTGATCCATTTTTTTTTGTTTAGTGCGTGGTGAGAGATAAGGGTCTAGGTTCAATGTACATCATGTAGAAAGTTAGTTTTGCTATCACTTAGAGAAGTTTCCCTAAGGGACTTCTGGAAATATGTAGAGAGGCTTCCAGAAAGATGATGGAACAGTAAGCAGCCGAGTAAACAGTCTCTCTGAGAGAAACAGTTCAGATGCTGGAATACAACATCATGGAGAGGACAAGAAGGGAAGAAGTGGGCCCCCTGGACACAGGAAGAATCTAAAATATGAATTGAAGCCTACAAAGAGAATAAAAGGAAGAATTTAAATGAAGAAGGTGTTGGATAGCAGCACCTTAGCCTGGAGCTGGACTTGCTCTGCAATAGGAGCTGTTGAGTCTGGGGACCCATAGTCACAGTCACAGTTGCAGTCATGGTCAACCCCAGAGGTCTCTGTGGAGAGGTGAGGCAGTGGAAGAGACTGGCGGATGCAGAGATCTGTGCTGGATGGTGGTGAGTGCAGGGGACTTGATCCCTCAGGGGAGAGAGCGATTGGCCTGGAGTCATTTTGGAGTCCCGCAGGATAAGCCTGGGGCCAGGACAGCTGCGTGTTTCTTCCGGTGGCTCCAGGTTGTGGGCAGACCCCCAGAAGTTGCTAGGACTGAGTTCCACACCCATGTGTGTTCCAGAAAACATCGCATAGGTTCCTAACCAGCTGAGAGCCACAGGGACTGGCCAGTTCAGCTCCCATGCAAATACCAGGGGCCCTTGTGGGCTGGTATTCAGCTCAGGGCAGAGGCACAGGTGCCCACTGTCAGATGCCTGTAGCCAGTGCTGGACAGAAAAGCTGAACAATCTTGCTTTAGAGAAGTTGTGGCCAGTGTCAGAGGTGCCTGGGACCACACTACCCAGGTATGTGGAAGAAATCAGGAATATGCCAAGATGAAGAAAGAGGGCAATCTCTTCATATCCAACCCAAACAGTGCAAGTCCAGGAGAGGTAAACACAAAGGAGATTGGGAGTTGCTCACCTGAAATGTCTGAAGTGATGTCAACTGAAGTAAAGAAGCAACATGAAGCTATAAGAGAAATTAGAACAGAAATTCTATCCCAGGTAAAAGAAGAAATGAAAAACATAATAAAAAATTACTAAGCATCTCTAAAGAAGACACAGATAAAAAAATAGAGGACCATAGGAAAATGAGGGAAACCATGATTGAACAATATAAGAGAGGTTCAGAATGCATGAAACAGATTCAAAGAGATCTCCAGGAAATTAAAAACTCCATTGAATGCTGGCAAAACCACTTGAAAGAAACTGAAGCTAGACTTTCAAACCTTGAAGACAGGTTTTCAGCTTGTGATCAAGAAAGGAAAGATCTCTTAAAAAAAAAAGGACTCAGGAAGTAGCAATTCAACGGCTGCAAGACAATTCAAAGAAACATAAGTCAAGAATTAAAAATGTGAGTGAAAAAGCAAGGGTCAAGACAAATGTCATCAGGACCCTATTTACAGAAATAATTTCTGAGAGCTTTCCAAGCATGGAAAAAGGAAATGACATTCAAATAAGTGAGGCATGTAGAACTTCAGCTAGCCATAACCAAAACAAATCTACACCCAGACATATAATAATCAAGATCCCAGAAATTCAACTCAAGAACAGAATATTAAAAGCTGTTAGAGAAAAGAAACAGATCACGCATAAAGGAAAACCCATCAGAATCATGGCAGACTTCTCAACACAAAATATCAAGTCAAGAAGAGGCTGGAGTGAAGTATTGCAAATTCTGAAAGAAAATAGCTTCTAACCCAGACTCATGTACCCTGCAAAACTTTCTTTCAAAATTAATGGAGAAACAAGATACTTCCATGACAAAGAACAACTCAAGGAAATCATGACCACCAAACCAAACCAACAAAGAATACGAAAGGACATTCTAGAGAGAGATAAAAAGGACCATGGTCTCAGGAACAATGGCAGAGGGGGACCATCAAGTGGGGCCAGTCGACTGAATGGAGAGGGAAAATAGGGAGCCAATATCAGGAAAATAGCATGGCACAGACAATGCAGAGCAAGAGGGTCATAACTGTTAATGTAGAAGGCCTCAATGCACCAATAGAAAGAAATACAGGCAGAGTGGATCAGAGGAAGGATCCCTCAATATGCTCTATACAAGAAACACATTTAACTAGAAAGAAAATTTACAGACTGATAGTCAAAGGTTAGAGAACAATGCCCTATGTGACAGGGAGATTAAAAAAAAATTAGGGGTAACTTATCCATCAACTACAGAATGGATAAGAAAGACATGGCATTTTATGTGGTGGAAACCTACTCAGCTATAAAGGAAGATAACCTCAAGGCTCTTGTAGGTAGATAGAGGCAACTTGAGATCATGCTCATGGATGAAATTGTTAAGAGTCACATGGGTGATTATCATGTTGTCTCCCTAGTATAACAAACTAAAGGAGTTAGTGGGATCCAAAATGCACAATACATATTGGGACAGTCAAACGGGAGAAATTATCTAAAAAGAGAAGGAAGTGACCACTGTTAATCTATTATCATGTTTTGAAACTCATATTGTCTTCATTGTTCTGATTAGTTTTGTTTTATTTTGATATGTTTGATTTTATTATATTTGATGGCATGGACAGCTATTTTAAAGATAACAAAATATATAATTTCATCCATTGAGGATGTCCAATTATCTTGTTTAGAAACCCTGTATTGCTTTCATTGTTTTGTTTTGATTGATTTTATTCTATTCTGTGTTGTTTGATTGTAATATGTCTGAAGGTATAGGCAACTCTTCAGAAGACAACAAGAAGAATTATGGTAGCCACTACTGTTTTACTAGTATCTTGAAGTTCTTTATTGCTTACATTGTTCTGCTTTGTTTTGTTTGTTTTTGTTCTTTTTACTGGTTTTATTTTGTTGTATTTTGTTTGATTTTCCTTATCCCTGATGGTATGGGCAGTTGTATTGCAGATAACAAGAGGCATTATGATAGAAATTATTGATTGTTTTTTACCCTATTTAGAAGTTATGTACCATGTTCATTATTTTGTTGTGATTGACTCTACTCTGTTTTATTTTGTTTGGTTGTATTCTTTTCAAAATAAAGAAAAAAAGAAATATGTGGAGAGGAAGCAGTTTTCATTGGCAAGAAACACTGGCCTAATGTGGTCACAAGATAGGAATGGTAAGCACTATGAAATATATGGGCACATCTCCACAATTAGACAAGTTAAGAAATGCTATAGGGCCGGGGATCTAGCTCAGTAGCCTAAGCAACTGCCTGGCAAGTGCAAGGTTGTGAGTTCAATTCCCGGTGCCGCAAAAAAAAAAAAAAAAGAAATGCTGGTTAGATAACATTTGTGTAAGATTACTGTCAATATCTAAAACAAAACAAGTAAAAATACATAGATATGTCAGTGGATTTTTATGTATAATCATCTTGCATATAATGTCACATAAAACATGACAACAAATTGCTCGAATTATTAATTTTGGTAATGTTTAATTTTACATGAGACCTTTGTTCTTGAAAAGTAGCAACGGTTAAGAAACCCCCAAAGTTTTGTGTTGTGGTAAATGTTATACTCAAAGATCCATCATTTTCCATATGAGTTAGTTAAGAAGTAAGATATTTACCTGCAACAATGTCAGATATGGATTTATCAAATTCTCATTACATGCCTCATAAATGATTAGCTGTTTGCACTCAACATATTTTGCTAAACATGTCTGTTTTTGCATCAGACCATTCTAGTTAAATTTCTTCTCTCTATGCTCTGTAACTTTGACTAGCTCTAGTTTTCTTAAAAGTCCTTCCCAGGAATCTGGTAACCTGAGAAAAAGACTTTTTCTTTTCACCTGCTCTATCAGGTTACCATTCACCTTGTTCCCATTACCTAATATTAATGTCATTAAAAAAATTCTGTCTTATCTACTAAATGTTTGCAAATATTGTCATTTCAGAGTTTCCCCTTACTGCAGTTTTGTTGAATAATTTCCCCTTACCCAAGTGCAAGTTCATTCTTATTAATTTATTCTTATTTGTTCATTCACCCATCAATAAACATTTATGTTGTGATATCATGTGCAAAGTAGAAAATACAAATCTTTTAAAAACTTCCTTAAAATGTCCTGTGTGAAGCAAATTAGAGTAGGAATGTTTTAACTCAAATGATTCAAAAGGGTCCTCTGAGAAACAGATATTAATGTAGAGCACTAAAACAGAAAAAAGATCCAGTTTTACAAATACTGGCATAAAGTGTTCTACAGGGAAGAAACAAAAGTAATGAAGGCTTTGGAATGTGAAACAATGATGTGTTCACTTTTAAAATTCAATTCATTTTAATGATATTAACCAGTTCCCATAGCTAATTTTATATTTTTAAAATATTGCTTACAATTTTAAATAGTCACAGGAAATTAATAGTGTTTTATAAGGGTGGTTGAGATTAATGCTTATTGGGAAACAAAGGGCACATCTTTTAACTATAAACATTTTTTCTTTCTGTGAAAAGAATGATTAAATAATAAGTTTCTGAATCAATATTGACTTACTTTGAAAAAGTGTCCTTAACACTACACTGTGTCTCAAACAATACCAAAATTGAGATATATGCTGGACAATCTATAGAGGAGACTACAGACTTCTGCTTTGTGGTATATTCTTGCCCACGATTCTTTTTTTTCTTTTTCTTTTTTGTCACAAATAGAGAAAATTTAGTTCCTTAAACAACCTTTGTAATGAATAGAAATTAGGATGTCAAATATTTATTTGACTATTTATTGACATTGCATTATTAATGTTTCTTGAATAGCAGTGATTTTCACTATAAAGTATATCTGGTTTTGCTATTAAGTCACCTTCATCTCCTTTCTCCTTTCAAATGCAAATTTGCTCTTATGAAGCAGTAAAACTCTGTACATTTTTATCTGCTGATATGCAGGGTTTCTCCTTTTCTCACATAAAATATACTGCACCTTTCATAATATGTCACATGTTCATTAAAAATTAGTTTAAGTAATAATAGTTTACTGTAGATAGAAACATTTAACTGACCTTTCAAAACAAACTTTTACCTATTTTTTTGCATTAAGAAAGAGCAGCTACTGTGAAAGCTTCACAGATTATCTCAGACTTATGATGAAAACTCACAATGCCTCATTTAATAATTACAAGGTTGAATATTACGGCCATCAATTTTGATTAGGTCTTGTTGCTCCCAGAATCTTTTTCCTAACTTCTTTCACAACAGTGGCATATCTATTTACATGTCCATAGATACTTAATGAATTCAGTGATTATTATATAGTAGTTTTAGATAAAAAAATTTGTAATGAAATTGTCTTAATATATTTTAATATTCGAATCTTCCAGTAGTCATTGTTAAGCCCTGGGTTCCTGTGCTCAGAGCCAACATATGTGTAATTCTTTCCTTCTCCTTCAGAACTGCAAACTGAAGGCATAAATTCCAAAATGAAAGCTAAATGCTCTGGTATTGTGTTGCTGAATTCTGACTCTTCGACTTTCTCTCATTTGAGTTTCAAGCTATTAGAAACTGAGGCAGAGAACATTTTAAAAAGGGTTCAATAGTCTGGACAGATCTTTGGGGTGAACTAAAAAATGTTGCTTTTACCTTCTCATATTTTCTGGCAAATGAAACTTGTCCCTAATGCATTATACTTGTTGGCTTTGGGTTTTGTTAGCTTGTATGATTTTTGCAGTTCATATCCGACAGAAATGTAAACGCATCATCCAAAAGCATCTGTATGCATACTGTTGCTCTTTCCATTTGATACACACTGAAGTTTTAAAGTCTTTTTCTGTTTAAAATGGTTGTATTTTGAACTCATAGCATTTCATTATTTCTACACAAACTCTTTAACTTCATACAGTTTCCCTTTATCCTTTGCCAGATTTATTAATGAGGACATTGGATTTTGCTAAGTATGACCAAAAGTCAACAGTGTAAGATCATGAAAAAATATTCTTCACGTATAAAAGGGAAGTAAAACTTAAAATACACTAATTGTAAGTACTAAAACTTTATAAAATTAACCATTTATATAATAGTAGCTTTATCATACCTATATTCTCACACAAAACATTACAGAGAGACAGTAGAATCCAAATTAAGCTTTAAAAAATTCATTATTCTAAATGTGCCATCAGTATTTATAAATCTAAAATTTGAGGCAAATGTATTGAAACATATTGATTAATTGCTAACCTTAAACATATTTATAGAATAAAGAAGGCTACACATAAATAAAATGAGTGACTTAAATACCTTCTAATTATATATTAATAAATTAATTTTCTTTCCAATGTAAGTGATTTATATTAGGGATCAGTTAGTGTTCATAACCTCTAAGAGAAAAGAATTCGGATATGATGTAACCACAATTTAAAGACTATGTTCTGGGTATAAATTTGTATGACTTTATGTGTCTGTGATATATCTTTTCTTTTCATTTTGGAGAGCAGAAGGTGACAAAATAGGAATGAATTCACAGGTTTTACCATATTAGCACTTCCTTATGTTACCATATGCTTCATGATGACAATTATTTAATAAGTGTATTTCAGTGATTCAATCAAAAGTTAACAGTAATTTGACATAATACTTTTGAGAGAAAATGGTTTAATTTAGAGATCATTATACTTCAAATTATTTATCATATTCCACTGAGAGTAAATTAGCTCCATTAAGAACTGAGTGAACATAACAGTGTGACCTTAAGGTGTTGTTTAAGAAAATAAATCTCTAGAGGAATGGTAACATAAATAGTTACATTTGATGTGCTCATTAATATCAGAGAAAGAATTATGGAGTTGATCTATAACTATAGTTGCAGTAAGTCTATGCATCAAGTGGACATGTATATCTGACTATCATATTTCACTTTTCCCTTAAGATAAAATTCATATGTGATTTCTTGCTTAACTATAATGACACACATGTAATAATTTATTATTGCTTATTGTTTCAGTGCATACCTGTATCAAACACTAGGAGTAAATTCTAATTTGAAGTTTATAATCCAAAAAACTGTTTACCAAATATGCTTAAACAGTTACATTTCTGAAAGAACTACTCCAAATTACATTAGGTTAATATTTTTGCATGGACATTTATACAAGTTATAAGAAGGATTCATATTCCTTGTTTTTCTCCAAATAAAAAAAATTATACTGACCTGCTTCATTAACTTTTTGATTTATTCAAAAAATGTTAATTGTAAATTTATGAACACATAAAATTATGAAATATAACAGTTTTTGTATTTTATGTTTGTTATAATTTTGTAGTTTTTCAGCAAAAAATTCCAGTTTTCCTGTACCACCTAATTATTATTCTTTTTCTTTTGCTTCATTATAATAATGTTGAACTAATACGTCTTCAATTATTGGTGATTGTGTGATAAAATTGATATGCTATATTTTTCAAACTTATAATGTGTTACTCTCCCAGGGAAAGTATATTATTCTACTAGAGAATTTGTGTTTCTAACACTGTGATTACTATTACTTACCTAATAGTTGATGAAAAATGAGTCATGTGTGGAGAAATATGGAATAGAAAAATGAAGAAAATTGTTACACATGTATGACATGCAAATTACATTGGGAACTGAACATAACACAGTGTATTTGCTTGAGCCAGTGATCACAAATTACTTGATTTTTCTAAGTTCAAACTCTACAGACAATTTAGTTGAAAAGCTTTGAAGTCTTTGTGTTCTTTGTTATTGATTTCCAATGGAATTGCCATCTAAATTCATGAATGTGTACCTACACTAAAGAAAGATGTTCTTTGTTTTTCTGTACCCTCCAAAGTGAATTTAATAATAGAATCTTACTCTAAAAACATAAGCCAAGGAAGAAGAGAGAAAAGTAGTTTTAAAAATTAAATGAAATAAAAATAATGCAACAAAATGAAGTAAACACTTTTGTGTATGATCACAATAGTAACAAAAGGACCAAAAGTCATTCTGAATTATTCCCACAAAATTTGTATTTTGTAGCAACAATGAATTTGATATAACAGTTTAATAGGATTTGTATCCATCCATATATAATTAGAAATCCATCCATATATAATTAGAAATAATTGTTATAAGAAATATTTATAAGTGTAGAGATGATTGGTCATATTTAAAAGATAAAAATCTTGCTTTAAGCAAATACTTTGGAGAACTTGTGAAAATATTCTAACATCTTTAATCCAGCAAACATTAAAATTTAAACATAGTTCATTTGTCTCAAAAAATAGAAGTACTTTTCATAATGTTTTCCCAACTTTTTATGACTGTGATGGAATAGAAAGCTAAAGAGAATGAGGGATAAAAATAGCAATAGAAAGCTCACAAGAGGCCACCAAAGTCACAGAGAATTTCACTGGTTGGTAAATATAGTTAGATTTGTTTAGTTATAGTTATAGTTAGATTTGCAGAATGTTTCATTTACATTGATTTTACTGATTTTCTACATCAAACCTAAGTCAGAAATGATTGTTATATAAAGTTAATTAAATTAATTTGCATAGTAAACAATATTCCTAGGGCTGGGGATCTAGCTCAGCTGTCTAAGCACCTGCCAGGCAAGCGCAAGGTCATGAGTTCAATCCCCGGTGCCGCAAAAAAAAAAAAAAAAAACAATATTCCCTCAAATGTATAAATATATATCATTAGAAACAATTAACCCTTGGTGTACCTATGTAAGAAAAAATACAACTCAAGCAGTATTTTACTGGGGTAAACACTTGTTCAAGCAGTTTAGAAACTTTTTTTTTTCTTGGACCTATCATGTGTATGTGGGTTCAATGTGACTTAGAGTAGAAATAAATGATGGTATGTATATGTAAAATTAACCATTGATTAAATAATGGAATTGATCTTTTATAGAGGCTATACCTTCAATTCAAACAAAAAACTTCATTCAAAGGCATAAAAACATTCATTGCTGTCATAAGCAACACAAAGATTCAAGGAACCCAGCAGTTATCACTAGTATTACTTCCTGTATTAGTTAACCCTTACCAGGAAAAAAATCATGGGTTGAAAGGGAATTACAAAGCAGTCCCACATTTCCTTGTACTTTCAGCCATGTCTTACTATTTAGCGAGCCAAGTGTAGGCAGTGATCACACACTAATTTGAAAAATCCGGAATCACCCTCAAATTTAAACTTCTCAGTCACAAACATGATGCTACTAGTGGAAAACTGCACATTTGACCCTATGCGATGTTTCAGTCAAACTGCAGGTACGCCAACAACACTGCATAACACTCTTCAGTCTATGTGTACAGGATGCCTATGAAACATATTAAATAGGCATTTTAAATAGGTCCTAACCATCATGAAGGATAATAGCAGAATTCATGTGAAACTATTTAAAATTTTTATTTTAAAAATATTTATTTATTAGACTATTAAACATCAAATAACTCCCTCATATCAAGTTGTGAGAGACATGGAAACAAAGAAAAGTCTTCAAACTATAGTACCTCTGATAATAACTGTTAGGTTATTTTAAGAGCAGCATAGAGAAACAGAAGTTAGAGTACTCTGCACAGTGGAAAAGCAGGATTTATCCAAGGGAAGAATTTATTGCGGGAGGGGTTGAGGATGCGGAGGGAAAACATTTAGCCTAGGTGGCTTGGTGATTTTCCCCCATGAGGTGCAGTCACCACGGGACTTTTAAAGTATTCCAAATGAGAGGGGATGGCACTTGGGGGTGGGCACTGGTGACGTGGGAATTCTGGTAATTAGGAGGAACCTGTAATCAGGGAGGGAGGGGCTGGTGGTCTGGCTACACCGCTGCTGTAATGTCCAGCAATCTATTAGGGCAGAAACCTTTCATTCCTGTCTTTGTGTTATTAGAAATGGGTGAAGAATTTGTCTCTTTAGCTACTTCCTGCTGAGGGGGGCATCATGTTGGGGGGTCAGGAGAGTTGATGGGATGATGGTTGATGTCCATGTAGCAGCTGGTACCAGGTGTTTCACCCAGGATAGGGAGTTAAATGCTGGCATCCTAGATTGGAAAGAAATAAAAAAAAAGCAAAGTGTTATGAGGAGGCAGGTCACTATTCTAATTAAAGGACCCAGTGCAAGTAGAGGAAAAAGTGCCCGTGCTCCAAATATGTCATTTCGCCGAGGCTATAGTGAGAAAGAATCTAAAAAAATGAGTGTGGAGTTAGGAGAGGTGAAGTTATGGGAGGCAGTTACTCCCCCATCTGAAAGGGTAAAAATGAAAGTGTAGGTAGGACTTGTCTCTGGTCCAGGAGTTGTGCTGGAAAGAATGAGAAGCATGAGAAATATGAGGCCTGACCATGAAGTCGTGTTTGGAGATTAGGTGTAGGAAAGGCTGTAACCACATCACTGTAAGGGAGGTGAGAGCCCAGATCTAAGGGGGTCTGATGTTTAACTAAACAGCTGAGGGTGGAGAGAACTAAGATAGTTATTATGTAAAACATTATAAAAGTGATCTTACGTATAATGTGGGAGTCTTTAGGAAAGATTACCCAGAATCTGCAGTAAAAAAATATCTAGTAGAATGTAAAGGACCAAGAACAAGGTAGGATAGCAAAACATGAGTTAATCTAAGAGTTGTGGCCATGGGCCCTTAGTCAGGCAGAGACAGGTGGGAGATATGAGATATGCTGACCGCTTGGGATGTTCAGAGTCAGGAGGGCACCGCTTAGCCTGAGTGACGTGGAACCAGGATGGCTGTCCAGCAACCTTGACTGCAAGGGGTTTGCGAGGTAGACTAGGTAGGGGCCACTCCAGTTTGGTTGTAGTCCTGTGGATTTAGAAGATTTAAGATAAATTAAGTCTCCTGGGGATATAGGAGGATCTGGTTTGGTCCCATCAGAAGGTTGGGAAGATAGAGGTCAGCATGTTCTCATAACACATGTCGGAGGAAAGAGAGGATTGGGATGTAGTCATCAAGAGAAGGGAGATTTTGAGAGGTAGGATGATTGTGGAGTAGGAATGGTCGGCTATATATGAGTTTAAAAGAGCTTAGGAAGGTAGGAGCCTGGGGAAGTGCTCTGAGTTTGGCTAAGGAAATGAGGACTAGCCTTGAACCTTTGAGGGAGCACTGTCCAGGTAAGTTGTTGAGACCTGAGAGTGTCTGGGTCAGTCCATGTAAACACAAATAAGTCCTGACAGCATGTAGGTCTAAGAAAACCTTGTCTTAAAGATGCTTGAGTATAGGTTTGGGTCCCCATAGATGTTTGGAAGCTATAGGATATTGGGGAAGGCAAGGAAAGATTGAAGGGTCTCTGAGACAAATAGAGGTATCACGTAGGTAGCACAGATGGGGTTGGAGGTGTCTCAGATGATGGGATTGACAAGGGAAGGAGGGAGAGGCAGGGATGGTTTTGTGGTGCACTGTGTTGGTGTT